>JAEAOA010000514.1:200000-412500 GCA_016746295.1 Potamilus streckersoni | reverse complement strand
TTAAATCCTTAACTGGGTCCTTACAATTTTCCTGTCCCACATTGTAGAAATTTGTAGAAGTTGATATGAAAAATGGTGATTGTGTTCCACAATCAGTGGACACGTGGATAGTGGCTGGTTGTTCAATGATAGGTGTTCACTCTTCAACTCAAGTTCAATCCATATCTGCAGTTTTTTTCCATATAGATGTTATTACTGTCAATTGATGCTTTAATGTTTCGAAGCCTGTGCGGTTGTTATTCCAGACATTATGAGAAGAATATTCAGACCATACAAATTTATAAAAGTTAATTTGTAAGACAATATATAGAATCTTCAGTTTAGAAACAAGGAAAAGGTCGGATATCTATCCATTATATGTCACTTCATTACCCTTAATATTGTTGAAACTAACGGCTAAGAATAAAAATTATTTTACCAATGTTTCAGCTAACGAGTTGTTAAATTTCAGGTTATACTAAGCTTTTGGTGTGTAAAGGGAATCCTAGAAAATGATGAGGTTTTCATATAGTTCAAATATATCAGGTTGCTAATGCTAACCATATCGGGGTTTATCCAATGATGGGCTCAAAACAGATGCAGCCATGTCTCCATCTATCAAACAGTGTGTATTTAGGAATATATAGCGACGATAGAAACCTCTGATTGCACTGAAATTATTTAGGACTTTAGGATTCATTCTCAATATTTTGAATTGGTAAAGATCAAGAAATAATTTTTGATGTATATAGAATTTTTCAGTATTGCCAAGCAAGGTTTATTATAGCTGTTTCTAGATGCGGACGAATACGTATACCAAAAATTGGAAATAAAATTAGTTTTATGGCGTACAAGGATTGGTATTTGGGCCAATAGACGACATTATACTCATTATCTGGGTTGGATGAAAGTTTGATATTTTACTTTAGACCCGATTTCCTTCAGCTGAGATATTGTGCTGGTTTGTGTTTTTCATAATAGAGGCTTTGTAACTGGAAAGTATTGAATGCTCTCCGAGGAAGCCAAAGTTCCAAAATGTGCATCGATTCAGGGATCCTTAGGTAAGATTTATAAACTTCAGTCCCGTATCGTCTCCAATCTATAGTTTCCATGGCTCGTTTTAAATACAGAGCATTTTTACCTCAGAGGTATGTAACAAGCATCCTAGATATTCTATAGCCTTAATAATAAGGATAAGAAAAACGACAATATAAAGTTTAGGGTTATTATTACTGCAACATAAATGCATATATCATTTCAATTATGATAATTTGAAATCCTTTTTGTGACCATTTCTGAACTATATTTAAGCATATCGGAAGTTGACGTTCAATATTACTCACAACCTTTGGTTCATAGTAGATGAAACAGACGACATCATATAAAGAGATATCAGTCAATTACCCCCCCATTTACTATATTATTAATTGTTACGTTGAAAAGAGAGAGTGGCAAGAAGCTTCCCTGAGGTACACCCATATCACGAGGATAACTTTCAGTAAAGATGATATCTAGCATAACTCCATTGCTTCCTTCTTTCAAACATTTTGATGTGGAAATAAGTACGTTTCTTCGCTTTCAGTTAAATAGGTCATTCATATATTTTCATACGTGTACGTATTGTTGAAAACTTTTTTTTTTCAAATGAAAATGAATGGCTATTATATTTTATTTAACTTCTCTAAAAATGCTTCACGTCTATGTGTAAAGTCAATTGTTTTTCTCTACTGTCTGGATATACATCTAAAGCTAGTTTGCTAACAATTCATTCGATTTTTTTAAGTCTTTGTAAGAGCTGTTTGTATTTTGCTATAGATTTTCCGTACCATATTCCAAGCTGACTGAAAAGAGTTCAGTCTAGAGGTAATTTTATGTCAATGCTTTTTTCGTGCTGTCTATCAAGGCAAGCAGAATCTAAGCAATGGATATGAGGCATTTATTCAGATTTTTAGCTCTAGGATGATTGATATTAAAATGTCTACTTAACTTCGTTGGTTCCTGATTTCGTTTCAAGAACTGTATCCATAGCAACACCCAGGGGATTTTAGTAAACAGAAGTGTATTGGATCCATTACTTTTCAGAAACACTCAGTTGTCAAATTTGATTCGCAGATGAAAGAAACGTTTCACGATCTGGGCAGATCGATTTTCATATCTGTCTTGGCCCTTGAGGTTTGGAGCAAAACTACTAAAGTACATTAGAAAGAGATGAATGCCATAGTAGTCGTCAGTAACTTCCCGAGATCAATAAAGAACAAATGATTTAATGCAAATGGTAAGATCTAAGAAAGAGCAGGATGGTGTAGCAGCATGTGAGTAGGTTTTCGACTTGTCATTAAAAACACAGAGACAAAGTGTTCTAATTTATTTCCTCTCTCATTAATAGCTTTGCAGTTCTGAAGTGTATGATAGCGGGAAAAGCGTGGGTAACGTTCGAACAAGATTGTAGAAATAGGATTGAATGAAATGTTTTGAGTAAGATTTGTACAACGTTCGAATAAAGACCACTTAGGCTATATCATTACATTCTTTAACTTTGGTTAAATAACTGCTATTTCAATCGAAACATTTAAACGGTCATTATGAGTAATTCTCAAGTTTTATCTCCTAACTAAACATTATTTATCAGAAGCATTTATCAGTATCAAAGTCCCACGACAGCCCATCTCCCTCTGTCATTTATGATGCAAAATAATATTTTTTTAAAAAAAACCGCACATTACATTTTTCTCAACATAGCAAAAATATTATACTGAATGACTGGAACATGAAAATTGCTATAATTATTCCCGAGCTGTCGCTAATAAATGTTACAACTTTAAATGGATGGAACATATGAGTCGTGGAGACAAAGGTGAAAATAATTGGTTAGTTCTTTAAACTTGAATATGGAAGAAAGCGAATTCGCATGTCATTCTTTATTTTTTTATTTCATCATAAATAAATGAAAAAAAAAATCATTTCACCGTATATTTTCTTTTACCTAATGCAATAGTTGTAAATTTGATTTGACTTCACTCCTACGATTTAAGACTTTTAACTTTCCCGTTATTAAAGTCATCACACACACAATGTTGCATCAAGACATATTATATAGGCAAGAAAAAAATAAGCATAATTACATTATTTTCATGCATAAAAGCCATTCCTATTGTACCATTTTGTTTAGGATATCGTCAAAAGTCTTATTTAAATTATTTTTAATCTATTATAGCAGTCCAACCAAGACTACATTTTGTTGGAAATTAAACTTAGTGAAAGATAGATGCAAAGATAGATATAAAGCTCAGAGCTCTCAGTCAGCAATGCCGAGGATTAGATGGCTAAATATACAACAAAGGTTGAAATTCAATGAATAAAAATTGAATAACAATTCGATAAGCAAAGAACTCAAATTCCCAATTACACCCCTTCCGCTGATAAGCTTATCGCGTCACTTGATTAGCAGTGTGAGATTGATTTGTATCCCTTTTCTCTACTATTTCTCCCACTTCCTCTTCCCTTCCTTTTGACTTTTTCTCTCAATTCCTCCTCCTCCTCGACTTTCTCTAGACTCATTATCCACCTCCATTTTATCTATCACGACTACTCTTCTGTCGACTTTCTGTCCTAGACTCCATCCCCAATTCTGTCTCCAACTCTTTAAGACTCGGGACGCAATATAACCCGACGTTTTGTGTCTTCTAGAAAGATTCCTGTGAAAATACACGGATGGTGCAATCTTTTTACTTAGCCCTCTCATACTACACACAGCCTATTATCATATAACGGCTATTAAATTTCTTCGTTCATGCATTTGTTCATATCGAGATACCCATACGTTTTTAATACAGCTATAATACAGCACGCTATCGATTGCTTCCTTGACATACATCAATAAATAAGTACATATTCATAATCCTGTTATACTAAACAATATCGCAAAGTACACAATTTTTCAAATATTTTTTGATGTACGCATACATCCATAGTAACTGATTTTACATAAATCATGTTACCAAATTCACAATTCAAGCATGTACAAATTCTAAAAATGAATTAATAAATGCAATAGTTTGCTACGAAGTAACATAATAGTGAATTACAAAATTAATTCTGATAATAAGCTAAAAATCTACATAATTCTGCCTAGCTTCTAATAATTCTTTACATAGGCTCAAGCCCATGTCTCAAATACGCATGTAAATGAAACACTACAAAGCAATTCAACATGCTAAATGATTCTAGTAATTAGGTGTACTTACTACAAATAATTACAATTATGATGCCGTAATATTCTGCAAAAGTCGAGCAAATAACTTGCTGATCTTTCGAAGCTTTGTCTTTCCTTAGAATCTACCTTTAAGTTCCGAGTCCAAATTACGAGTGTTTTCGTTTTCAGAGTAACACTATCGATCTGAAACCCCTCTAGGCGAATGCGTTGATTTCCTTTTGATGTTTTGACTAATCATTAACACCTAGGTGTGATAAGTGCAAGTCTATGTATTGGTGGTGCCATTGCCGATTTAAGATATAGGTATTCGGCCGGTCATGTAACATTGCGTAAGAGTTCAACACTAGCCGGAGGCAATCTTTAGACACCAAACAAATATTCCCCAGACAAGTAGATTGTAGCTTATACACGACTTTATAATAGATGGGGCATAGCAAACATGACAAACATACATGATGATATAACAAAAAAGGAAGAAAAAAAACAATTGCGCAGTTTCATGTTTTTTTTAGGGTGACGCCCTATCATTTCGTATTTTCCATCGGTTAGATATTTAAGAAAAAACCCAGTTTTATTGTTATTTTGAATTTAATTCAAAACACTGCAAGTGTCTTTATATTTTTACTTTTTATTCTAGAGAATTAAATTATTTGTTGATTTTACTAAACGTTTTTGTTTTGCTATGTGTCTGTTGCATAGTTTAAAACTTACAAAACACACAGAAACCCCTTACTTTAATACTGCTACTCTCTGTCATTGAGACGATTAATACTACGTCGAGTAAATGATGCAGTTGGCAATGAAAAGACAAAACAGCTGAAGATAATATTTGATATTTTAAACTTTCACACGTCTATTTGTTTACCTAATTATAATTTGTTTGGTTAAGTCTCGATATGAAGATAAATAAATAAGCAATATATAAATGTATCCATTGTGCTCCTTGAATTCCTATAACTATTCAATATTACAGAATTAGACCAGATGGTAGAACTTATTGTCGCGTTTAAAGCATCTTTGATTGTTATGTTGCATCTTTCGCTTTGAATTTCAATTTATTTATATTTAATAGAAAATCAACTCAACGAATTATAAAAATTAAATGAAAATATTCGAGAACTTGAAGAGGCTAGGAAAATGAAATGCGTAAATTTTAGAGACAGAGCAGAATGGATTAAGTAGGGGAAAGTAACCAAATACTTTTGTTACTTCAAAATTACAAACTGCCTTATTAACATGAAAATTTTGTAAGAAGTCAAATTTTAAGGCATAATTTATTTAAGAAACAAACAGAAGTTGAACATTTTCGTTGTCAGACTTTTCGCAATTGTTTTGATATTCTAAAAGTAAATAATATTGATAAGGATTCAATGAGTAAGCCTTATATCTGGGATCCACAAGTAGTCTCCAATAACTGCAACATAAAGAATGCCAACGATCTTAAAAAAAGACAAAATAAAAATATTAAAGGAATAAATGTTGTTGGTACCACGTATATTACATTTTAATAGACTGACTATACAGACAATACATCACGAACACTTGCTGGTTCAGAACAGTCACAAATATTCGATTTAAACTTTTTTATCAATAGTCCAACCTCACAGGACTCAGTTTTAATATAGAAATAAAACCAAAATGTAATATGGTTTTTAAGAAGAATAAGGCAGTGAAATAAAAGTCTGCTTTATAAAAATAAAAATAAATGGGATTGCAATAAATTTGTTTTCTTTTCTCTAAGTTTTCAACTAACATAGGGAATATACTGATTCTTGCCTGTCTGACTAAAATTAGACAAATTAATAATATTCTATTGGTTTGCCAGTTGGAAACATAAGTGATAAAATCTTTTCTTTAAAATTGTTCTCACCTTCTATTAAATTTACAAATTTATCAAAACAGGTACTTAATAAACTGTATACACTTTTTATCAAGTTTTGTTTGAAATTTGTTTTCTGTTTTCTTGTACATTGTGTATATTTTAACAAGGTTTGTTTTCTGCACATTTAAAATGTTTAACTATTCTACTTCGTATTTCATGTATTCTTTCCTGTTTAAAGTATTGTTTGTGTAGAAACTGTCATTTCATCAAGAAATGTCGTAAGGTTTTACTATATTCTTTCATTACAACAATCTTTCATTCTAACAATTATATCTACAAAAGGCCTCATCTGTGATTAGTCCTTCTTGCCACTCTTGGGATTAAAATCCTTGTGTTTTAAAGTAATTGCCTAAACCTATTTACTGGAATGTCTTTGCAAATTTGATATATGTAAACATGAATCGTTTTATTTATTTAGTTGAGAAGAATGGTGATGCTGTCTTTTCAGAATTGATTCATTACTGGTGATCTGACAGTTTTTGGGTCATGCAACGAAGTGGATAACTTTGGCCTGCTTGTTCATTAGTGGTCCGTTTGAATAACATCTGTGTTCCTGACAATTTGAGATAGATTATTTTTTGCTCTTACTTTTAGTATTGAGTAGAAGCTATATATAACAAAGTGTAGAAAATAAACAATTATTTAATAAATTAAAAAGTTGCAGTTTTTTAAGAATAAACGATAATGTATGGATAGATATATCAATATAGTGATCAAAGAGTCTATCGTGGCATCATATGTCTCATATAACTAGAATATATCAATCACTCAGATGTTTTCAAGCATAGAACTGCCACTCCTTTAAACGCTGATTTTTAACAGAATATGGTTAGCAAATTATCTGTATGTGAATGTCAAGAGGCGGACGACATAACACAATTTTAAATGAGAATTTGTAGACTCTGTTTTGAATCTTTTTAATAAGTTTTAAGTTGGATAACATGTTATTGATTCTGATCTGCTCCATTGCTCATTGTAGCATCATTTGGTACCTTTAAATAACGATTTATAACAAAACTATACAAAAGTAATGAATACTTTACACCATACCATCACATAAACAGGGATGCATTTACAGTTATACCTTCTTGCATCCATCTATAAATAATTATGTATATTCTTTTCCAGATATGGAGTGACGGATGTTTGCAAATATGATTAGATAAGCAAGCCAAGAGATGTTTAGATAGATCATTTATATACTTATACCTGCACCTAACGCAATTTTCGCGCTAATACCAACAAAGTAATTACATTTTGTAAGACTTTATTGTTTCTAATATTATAGTTGTGCAATAACAACGGTCTAAAAACTATTTATATTTCAATATTTGTTAAGAAATAAAATTATAAAATTAAAACAGGTATGTAAAATACAATTTGTAAAAATCTTGCTGACAAATATGCTAGTATAGACCACTTTTGATTTTAATTACTGTTTATTTTCTCTTTTCATCGTTTGTAAATGGACATCAATTAAATTTATTTTATTTTGCAATATTTAGTTTTGTCCTTAAAATGTTCATATTTGATCTTAGCTTTGGATTTTTATTAACTTTTCGTCATCTCAATATTGATTTTTTAAAGTTCAGTTTTAATCAGTTGTGATATGTGTTGAGTTTGCTTCTCATCATTGCCGTTGATTTAATCCATCTTTATAGCTACTGTTCTTATCAAAACGTTATTACAAGAAATCGCCAGCCTAATATCACAGCAAAATTAATCAGTGATTTCAAGACTGTGAACATGTATTGTATCCCGCAAAAACTAATCAGCAACAACAAAAGTTGAGAAGTTACAGAACACCGACATGACTGTAAAGAAAGCACAGTTTTACTTTGGCTATGTTGGTCGAGTACATTTGTCCATCACAATGTCTACATTAATCAAATAAACCACGACAAAGCAATAAGAAGCAATTTAACAAAACAAGTCCTGACAATGTCCAATTTGCTTTGAACAGATAGTAAAACGAACCAGAATAGCTGTTATAACTTGATGCATACCTGATTATTATAACGTTTCAATAAATGTAATAAAGCATTCAGACAAATGAGTAATAATATGTAATAAAGCATTCAGACAAATGAGTAATATGTAATAAAGCATTCAGACAAATTAGCAATAATATGTAATAAAGCATTCAGACAAATGAGTAATAATATGTAGATATTCTAGCTCCAAATGTGACACTCGGTCTCGTGCGAGAATTCACCATGGAAGTGACACTCTAGCCATAAACGGGACTTTATTATTGATGTTACGTTTGCTTTTAAATATGGCACTCGGAATTGTGAATTTATCGTGAAGATGGCGCTCTAGTTTCAAACATTATTTCAAAATTGTGGCTATATTGTTTAAATTTTAATATAGTATACTGGACTGAATAGGTGCTGAAGATGTCACTTTGGCCTCAGTAGGAACGATGATCCTTGTACGTTTTGAGAATTTAACATTATATCCTCACCTCAATAATGTTACTCTGGTATCTAACATGCAATATGATGGGAATATGTCCATGATGATTTTCTATTTGGTAAATCTCTACTAATAAGCCAATGCGAATTTGGAGTGACCAACACCTAGTCATATCCTATCAAACACCCAACACCTATCATTCATGGCAGTGATTGTAGTTTTCTTACCTTTACAATACCTAAACTAAAACTGTTAAAAGAAACTTTTTTTCTTGAAACTAGAGTGTTGACATTTCGTTTGTTAATTCATCATTTCTAACTAACTGCCTACGTTATTTCCAAAATATTATATTTCCATTTTAATAAACTTTGGATAGACATGGTAGATCACTCCCAATATCAGCAAGGGTAGCAACGATCACTATCAGTACGTTGTGGGAATTGGAAAGGGTTTCAGGCAGTTGAAAATTACGTTGTCATGTCATGAAATCTTCTATTTCAACATCCAATGGTCCATTTAACAGCTCACCCAGATATCTTAAAAAGAGCTACTAGCAACTCTGGCCAAGTTGAGCAAAACCGAATCTCTGCAGTATAAAATGTGCGTGTGTTACCTTATCCATACTAACTTAAGTCCAGATGTAGATACACTGACGTTGAGTTTTTGTCTTCTGAGAATTGCTATGAAATTTCAAAGCATACGAAATTTCATTTTCCTTTTTTCTTTGTTTCCTTTTTAACGTTCGGCTATTGTTTCTTGTTGTTATTGTTGTTATTGGTATTTTTGTTGTTGTTGGTCTTCTTCTTCTTCTTCTTCTTCTTCTTCTTCTTCTTCTTCTTCTTCTTCTTCTTCTTCTTCTTCTTCTTCTTCTTCTTCTTCTTCTTCTTCTTCTTCTTCTTCTTCTTCTTCTTCTTCTTCTTCTACTTCTTCTTCTTCTTCTTCTTCTTCTTCTTCTTCTTCTTCTTCTTCTTCTTCTTCTTCTTCTTCTTCTTCTTCTTCTTCTTTACACTCCTCCTTGCTCTCTTTCCCCTTGAGACTCCCTAAGGACCAATGAATTGCTTTTGACATTGATAGCACGTATTTTTATTTTGCCTTTTTATTCCTCTGTCATGTCATTTTCTTTACGTTTGTGGATATTCTGTGATTCAAGGGCATAATTACGTTTTCCCTTGCCTGTCATAACAAGTGTTCGATCTATATTTTGAGATGAGTAGTCAAATGTCTTGTTGAAGGATGAGAGAGAGAGAGAGAGAGAGAGAGAGAGAGAGAGAGAGAGAGAGAGAGAGAGAGAGAGAGAGAGAGAGAGAGAGAGAGAGAGAGAGAGAGAGAGAGAGAGAGAGAGAGAACCAGAGGCCATGCGACGACGAGGTTCTTTGCAAGCGCATAGCAGGAAGGACGTGTTGTCAGATATTCAAGCTAGCGATTGTGCGGAGCGCGTGCTTGATCCCGATCTGACTTCATTTACCTCCTTTGAAATGCCGAAAGTGTCAAGGGTGGTGAAGAATAAAAGTCAGTAGGTAGCCCAAACAGATTAGTTTCACATCACAGCTACCAAAAATATAAATACTAAAGAAGGTTTAGAACGACTTATATTGCTTACGCTGTCCAATTTAAATAATTCAAATCTTAGCTCCAAGCGTAGAACGTAGTTGTTTTCATTGCAGACCTTTCAAGTCCATGTCAGAGGTAATAAAGAGAGAGTGCCAAGCGAAAGATCAATATCAGTTGCGACTATCACATACGACAGCTTGAAATCTACTTTGTGAATCAAATTTACTAAACCTGCAGTATTAACTCTATATTTCCTGAACTAAATTCAAGTTATCCATAACTCGAATAAAACGATGCCAAATCAAATCCACATTTTAGTACCAAAAAGACGTAAGTTCCAGACTGACAATAATCAAGATCAGATATGCTTAGCCAAAAACGAGATTGGACATTGATAATATACCTTCAAGTGGCACATTCGGATCCTGTATTATGTGGAGCTAATTTTCCAGAATGAAACTACATACATGTTCATTATCACCAGATTTGCTTCCATGCCATGACCAATAGTACACACGATTTATCATTTCAGTTACGTCAGCTATATACGTGACCAAGTATTTAGCAAAGTAGTAGTAGACAAATTGTGGAAAGAGCTGAGGATGTTTTGCCGACCAATTTTGCATTCCAGAACGACAAGAAGGATTGCGATGCTTTTTTTGCAAGTGAACATTAAAGAGATTCGTGTAGTATAGGTAAAATCCAATGATACAATTCCAACAATAAAATTGTGAATACAGATTATCGTCGGTGTGTTCCATTTATGAAAATAATATTCGCACAAATAATACAAATGTCGCTTTTGTTGCCGAATTATCGAGTTGGGCAATCAATATTATATTCAAATATATGACAATAAACATGAGAAATTACTAAATGACGGTCAAATTAACTAAACGAAACACGTAGATTTCATCTTATATTTTACTTTAAATGTTCCTAACAGACTTGTATTCACATTCATATGTTTTGTTTCATCACTGTTGAAAGTTAACACGAACGGATGTTTGTATGGCTCTCATACTCGTTCTAATTTTGCTGAAGGGGTTTACATCCTACCAATGACACTTGAAGGAAAGAGTAGTGCATTGTTAAAGGAACTGACATAGTTACTCTTGTCATTTCTCATAATCTCTCGGGATATTGCAGACAATTTATTTAGAAATATTATTAACGTCAAAGAAACAAATTTCCAAAAGTTACCAGGAGACCAATATTATTTACATTAGGAATATTCCATGTTTTATCTGAAAATGAATTGAATGACAAAATGGTTTGTAATAACAAACGTGACTAAAAACTAGTTTCCATAGTTTTCTCTGAAACGGATCACATCGTGCTGCCACATTTGTTTGAAATTCACTACTATAATATGAGAACAGAACAAGAAGAAGCAATCAATGCCTGGTACTCAACATACTCTTCAACTCGTTGTGAGTGACAATAACGAAATATTGAAATGTTCTCGAATTTCATGATGTGACAATTTTACAATTTTACAAGATTTTACAATTGAAAGAAGAATCAATCTTGGACAAAATGTGATGATCAGTGTATGAAAAAAAAATCATGTTCAAGAAGAAACTCACCATCATATCACCCAAATCATATCAGTCACTCGTCAATATTCATCCAAATCTTTGCGTGTGATAATCACGTGACCCAGACTCACTACAAATTGATAATAAGAAGGAGGAAAAGGACAAACTACCTGCAGATCGTGTATAAATTGTATGAATGTTTATTTCCTGGATGTTCCACCTGTTATCCTCAATGGTTCCTTTAAAATTCTCAATATGAGATCACGACTACTATCCGCGTGTGAAAACAAATTCAGAATTTGAACAAATCGTGGAAAAGTATGTTGTCGGAAACATCGAACCTTTGAAGCCAAGCGACCGTTTGTTTGCAGCACCAACAACTGTTGTTTGCTTGTTTTACGGAGGTGGCAAATGTATTAGTGATCAAATTCAAATATCGATGTGTTTCGTTATAGGGTGCGTACTTATGTGTGATTCTCTATCAGTTGTTCTGAAAGTCAAACAGAACACATAGACATGGAGCATATTCACCAATGAGGCGTTAACAAATATCAAGTTGTTTAACCAACTAATGCGTGATACCCTTCTTTCCTCATCAATGTCATGAAAAAAATTGTTTCTTATGTTGTATGTGTGTTAAATTCTGCAATTAACAATAACATTGTCGTCAAGATTATCAAGAACAAGATAGTAAGTTTGTTTAAATGGAGTACGTAGGGAAGTTATAGGGCGACGAGAGATCACTTTGTTTATAATGGGTTAATAGGGAAGTAACATGTGTTTAAGAAGTTAGCTTTATTGATATTGGATTTAAATTATATAATGGGTGTTGGTTACTAAAAAATAGTGCTGGATATCAGGTTTAGTGTGTAGGGTAGTAAGTGTGGAGTGTTGGCTAGTACGTTTAATGTATTGGATGGTAAACGTAGGGTGTTGAATAATAAATTTGGGGCGTTGAGTAGTACGTGATGATGTTTTGGTAACTCCAAAAGCATTTTGGGTAGTCAGTGTGGTTTTGACAATACATTTTCACTTCTTGCCTTACAAAATCTTCCTGTTAAACCTTCGACAATTTTAGTATTTCCTTTCCCATTGAGGTCAGAGAGTAACATAATTTTAATTTTACGGACATTTTTAAGATTGCCATTCCCATTGGCAACCAAACTGCTCATCTTATTAATCCTATGGATGGTTAAAAAAACCACGCCCGTTAGAGGCAATTTGAGGCGAATGTATCATTCCATATTAAAATCCTATTTGAAAAAGTACCACATTTTAAACCAAAAAGTATCGCTTGAGTACTTCATTCCCTTTAGAGATCAGAGTGCCATCTGAATGCTAATTTCCTTTGAGAGTAGAGTGTTATATTTAAAATCAAGCAGCCTTAATGTTAAATTCACTTTGGATGCCAGTGTGCCAACGCCATGATACATTCTCGTTAGAGGCCAGAATGCTATTTTGATGCTTAAATGCCACATATTACTGCACGGCTGAACCTCTCCAGCCCATCAAGAATAATTGATTGAAATTGATAATATGAGCGTTTTATTTTAACCTAAAAAGAAATAGCAATACAATAGGAGGTCAAAACCTTAAGAAATTACTCTCAGTAGGAAAGATAGTTTGACGAATTTGATGTCCCAAAGCACTCTTAACGGATTTTCTATAGCATAACAATTAAGGTTTATTTTAATAATTTGTCTTTGGATTGACTCTAGTTTTTCCAATGGTATTAAATTAAAACTAGGACGATTCTAAATCATTTTCAAGGTGAAAAGGTAAGAACACGATAGCAAATGACAATTTGAAAAGGAATTTCTATGATCTGCTCATGAAAGCAGCTAAGCTCCTTGGCAATACAAAAGAGGTTAGTGGAGTGATAATATACATTTACGGTGATTCTTATATGGGAGAGGATGAATGATTCTATAATTCTAAAATAAATTAAATATATCGAAATAACGCATTGCCCATGAAATGAAGAAACATTATTGATATTATCCAAAGGAGGCTGACTGTATGCTTAATTTCTATGAAATTCTCCAAACAACAAAGTAAAAGCATTATTCATATGCTGTTGTAATCACACACGTTTCTATAGTTACCACTTCCATGACAGTAACCTTATAAGTCAGAAATGCATAGAGACATAAACTTTGAATGAAACACAATGGTCTACATAAACCTGTTGCGTTTATCTAAATAAATTTAAATGATACCTCTGTGTTAGTACTTTGAATGCGGATGCAAACTTGTCCTGATAACAGTATGAATTTGCATTTGAAGTATTTAAGATCTGTAGCAGAGTTAGTCATATAGTCAGTTAGTCAGTTAGTTAGTTACAGTTAGTCATCCGAAACTGGCTTCACTACAGTTCACACAATGCCTCCTTAAACGGATATTTTTGTTATCGTACGTATGATAAACATACATTATCAATAGTCTTGTTAGAACCTAGATGTAGTTGTATTGGAAGGAATGCAAAATCACATATGAATTTTTAAATTTTCATTATTAATAAAGAAGTTAAGAAATTCTTCAGCATTTGAGGAAATCATTCAAATGTTTTCAGAGGAAAGACAGAACATTTTTTGAGGAATATTAAATATTTTGTGACTAATGCGCAATGCAGGTTCTGTGAAAATAAATTTGCTCCAATCTGAACAATAAGAAAGCACTGGAATCCCAATGAGAGGAATACATTTGTAGATGTTTAGTTAGAATGTGAACATTTATGATGATAACAAATCCACTATTCTTTTTGAATGGAATATCTGAAGAAAGGAACAGCTTTATACATTTTTATTTCAAAACTAAAGTAACAAGTCATTACACATAATGTTCATAGTTTTGCACTATATAATATAATAAATCTGTTATGGACCTTTTTTTGATTAACATAAATTTTTCTGAACTTGCAAACTCATGTTTAACCTCCGCCTTTTATCTATCAAGATGAGGTATAAATGTTCATAAAGCGTTAATGATTTCCACGGATTCATCACATTATGCTGCCAAGAGACATCAATGTTTACATTACTTTATAATGGATTTATTTGTAGTTTTGCTGGAGATTTTTCTTTTCACTTTTCTGAAAGAAGTTAATTTTAAAACGGTTGCACGAAATCATGTGATGAAACAATTGGAATTTGTTGTTTCCCTGAATATGAAGATTTTATGGTATACTTTATAATTAGTCCCCTTAGTGTGCTGCTGTTGCTAATAAACAATATCCAGCGGTATTGACCATAACTAGCTATCCATGTATATATATTTTTATGTAGTAAACGCATTCTATGTTCAAGGAAATACTTTTAGACATGACGAAATCAAAATGGTGATTTCAACTATCACAAGGTCATAAATCAGGACTTGTACGCATTGGTCAAACATTTCTAAAAGAGTTATAGGTATTGCACAGCAGCAGTATCACGAAAGAGAAAGATAAACCATAGATAGAAGCAAATGGAACGATTTTAGAATTACTGTTGGTTGAAGCAAAGAAATCCAATCATTTTGTTTAAGGCGTTTTGCCGTTTATGCCCAACAAAGGCAAGCTTTGACAGCAGCCTTTGCTACTTGACAACAGTGCCGTATAATAAAATCTATGACCGTTGCTACTTGAAAACAGTGCCGTATAATAAAATCTCTGACCGTTGCTACTTGACAACAGTGCCGTATAATAAAATCTCTGACCGTTGCTACTTGACAACAGTGCCGTATAATAAAATCTCAGACCTTTGCTACTTGGCAACAGCAAAATCTGTGAGACTGATGATTACTTTGATGTACAATTGATCTATCGACCAAATTAAATTTTAAAAAATAGGTATCATCCAAAATTACATCAAGTAAATAGGAATACATTGGCCTTTCCTGGCTGAAATTGATTAGATAAATCAAGTTAAAGCGATTACAATTCTACAAAGACCTCGATAGGTCCTGAAAAAACGTAAAAAAGAACCACCAAGGTTGTGATGGAACAGTATATGTATTTTTTTTAAATACGATAAATATCTAAATATGTGTACTGTGTAAACAAAATTGACTAATTTTGGCCAAACGGATATCAAACAACTACCAGACTCAAAGCGAATGTAGTTCAAATATCTATTTTCGGACGATAAACTTAATGAATTGTTGTGGAATAAGGTCGTCGGAAACGGAATGGTTATTACGCTCTATGATCATCACTAATAAGGCTTGTTCGTTCTGCTATGGCAGCTCATCTAATTTATTTAATGAAACTTTCTAACCATATAGCCAATTTTCTGAAATGAAGAATTACAAAACAGGAAGGATACCTGCATTCATAAAAGAAGCAATATTTTGAAAAGAGCAAAACTAATTGCTGAGTAAAAGTTATTGCCTAGAGAAATGATCTAAAATAAGAGACCTAATTTGATGGTTCTTTCCAAAGAAAACTAAGATAAATAGATGGCTTATTCTGGTAGGAAAACTCCATCGATCTTTGTAAATAGCATACGTTAAAGCAATAACAACAGATACATCGTAATCCATGGTGGACAGATTTCTGTTCTCTTGCTTGTTTTTGTTGATACCTGCAATTTCCACTGCATCTTAAATATTGCCGTCGAACCACGGAGTGCAATTGTAAAATTAATCCCCTGGATACAATGGAAATAAGTTTCATTTATTTTACTTGTGGATTAGCATTTTGAGTGTTTGATTTTTGTATATGATTATATTACTTATATATATATATATATATATATATATATATATATATATATATATATATATATATATATATATATATATATATATATATATATATATATATATATATAAAGACACATATATATATATATATATATATATATATATATATATATATATATATATATATATATATATATATAAACACACACACACACACACACATATATATATATGCTCAAGAATGAAACAGAACATGAAAACTTACACCTTTACAATAATAGGTATGCAAATATATCGGTAGTAGTGAAACGTTTTCAATGAGACCAGATCTAATAACATAACCAGCCATTTTATATGTAAAAAATTACATGAGTAAGATACATCATAAAGCATTACTAATGAAAAATATGCTATTATGAAATTGGAGCTACTCAAAAGACATATTTTGACAAATTACAAGCTATCAATTTGTTATTGCTATTCGTGAATGAGGACTAGTAGTCAGTTATTTATACGAGACGCTACCGGTACCATTCCATTATTTCATATAAATATGTACGTATGTACGTTCCAAATTACGTTTAGGTATTGGTCTTTGAGCCAAATTTGGTTTAATGAAAATTCATGAATTGAGAGAAGAATTAAGTAAAAGAAGGATTTCATGGTAAAAGTTTGAGCTGTTGGAAACATTTGCATTCTTGAAATGCCTCATAGCAGGTGTTACACGATGCCATTAATGAAAACGAATTCAAGATCTTTAGAAACAGTTCGCCTATTATTTTACTATCCTAATGTTGTTCCATGGTTGAAAAGGCTAACCAGTATACGACAGCCGAAAGGCTGATTTGTACGTACAGTGTGATTTTATCTCCGTTAAGTGAAATCTTAAGTGTTTGGGGTTGACACATCATCCTTTCAATATGCAACCTTTAACTAATTATTTTTCTGTCATTTAATTCTCCCCAGGCACACAATGTTACGTACTAGGCATGCAGAGTGTCGTGGGGATGTATATGAATAGACCAACGTAGAGTTTCCTATTCCTATTCTTGTTTTTGTGCTAAATATTCGTCTTCAGTTATAATTGGTGAAGATTTCATTTATTTATTTAAATCATTGGAATTACAAAGTGCTCATTGACTTTGAGCTAAATATTAATTGGTGATTATTGTGAATTCATTCAAATACATTCTGGATAATATAATTGTGATTCATCAAGACTGTTAGCACATCGGATCATTCAAGACTATTGGTATGTCAGGGCATTCAAGACATGGAGTTCGTCAGGAATACCACTAAAATTCAATATGAACTCTCAGTACTTTGGACGTATCATTGGAATTTGATTCATTATATTTTAAGCATCACTTGAATATTCATTTCAAACTTAGAGAATTTAATTATTGTTGAGTTCACTAAACTTGTTTGGTTTTGCTTTATCTGTTACTTTGCTAAAAAATAGCAAATGTGACACCTTTTTATCTCTCGGTAAAGCTTTCCTAATTTGTTTATAATAATTTGTCTCCTTTTAAACATAGCGAGAGATTTTTTTTTCTAACGTGGGTCTTATAAGTTCTCGTCTTCTGGTACTTAGGAAACAACAAACGATTTTAAATACTCCCATGGTGAAGATGTACATGTCTGAGTTTAATTTCATTCACCTCTTTTGTCATTCTTTAACCTTTTGTGACGCTTTTTCTTTCTTTCCTTTTTTTGATTTATTGCGCGACACTAAAAGCGGCAACATACCTACACTAGACATTTGAGTATCTTCTCAATGTTCACAATTTATACATTTTTATATTTTATTTTATTAGACATGATTCATGGCGGATTCTAGTCTCTACTGAAGAAAGCACTAAGTGGATCATTCTTACTGAATTAAAGAAAAAAAATATAGTGAGTTATTCACGACACATCTTTACGACACAATTTCTAATCAGACTTTAAATGTACAGCTTTTATTAAACGCGCATTTGTTCCTACACCGACTAGAGTAAAGTATGAAAATTATTCCTGATAGTAATTTGTACTATACAGAAAGACGACAACAAACATGAATAAATCAATGTCTGACGCAGGCGAGTGTAATTAATCACATCACGACAATAGATATTGAAGACTTAATTCTAGTCTTATAACTTCAAATCTCATAAAGGTGAGGCAGTTGTTACGGTTTCCACAGAATGACGCACGATATCATTAACAACGTAGAGATTGGCATCAAAACTGATTTGCCATTTAATAACTTTCAAGTTTCTGCACATATCTCTCTCACGAACTGGATCCGTCAATCATCTTGTTTACAATTATGGTTAATATTAGGGTGCCTTGGACAGCAAAACGAAATGATTCATACTGAGTGGTAGGTATTATTATTATATTTGACGTGAAGACAGTGAAAAGAGAATATTATTTCGGACCCGCAAATATTAGACATCAATCAATTGTAGGCCCTAATAAATTCACAAATGTCAAAAGACTAAATAAATGATTTCTAATTTTTACGTTTTGAGTCTATGTACAATACGCTGTACAAGTGAAAGTTTTTGTACAAATTTTGTGACAGCTTGAAATGGAGAATGCTGCTGATTATTTACGGAATAGCAATATTTTCAAATTATAGGACTGCTTTCTTAATAGTCTATGCATTTTATATTCGGTATATATCACGGTACCCATTTTACATACGGTATTTGTGATAGTACATAATTTTCACATGTATATCAGGTAGCACGCATGTTATAAATGGTATATGTAATAGTAGTGCTAATGGGAGGGCACCATTTACTCTAGGTAGAAAGTGCATTATGTTCGTATTGATTACATAATGATAACATGATGTAATGAAAGGTGGCTTGATACCTTGGCGCATGTCCCCACAACTCATTCTGAACCTTATGCTCTTTATCTCATAACGCAATGACATGGAAAGGGTGACAGTTCTAGAATCATGTAAAAATCTAATTCCTTCATTGAATAGGCAATAAATACTATTTAAGATATAAAACACGTCTACATACATACATACATACATACATACATACATACATACATACATACATACATACATACATACATACATACATACATGCATGCATGCATGCATGCATGCATGCATGCATGCGTGCGTGCGTGCGTACGCAATACATACATACATACATACATACATACATACATACATACATACATACATACATACATACATACATACATACATACATACATACATACATACATACATACATACATACATACATACATACATACATACATACATACATACATACATACATACATACATACTTACATACATTATAAAACTAAGTCGCAGAAAGCAACAAAATACCAATCAAGATTTGTAAAATTCAACATATAATATTTTGTTTCCCTTGAATACAAGCTTAAAACTTTAGAACTTAGAAAATTGTGAGTAAAATCCTAGATAGTCCTGAAAGTTCCATCACAAGTCAACAGTAAGCGTATTCCGAATGAATTTCAACTGTATTACGTAAGAATTTCAGCTGTATTACGAAAGAATTCCAATTTGAAATGTTCTAAGTTACCAATAGCCTGGAATATCTCTACGGAGTTTCGAATCCAGGTCCGAGAGTAAATGGCACCCATCGCCTTGCCTGCACGCACCAACCCATATACCGTCACGACTAAGCACGCGTCACCTAAAAATGATAGCACTGAATCGGTGTTATATAAGCTCGTGAGTAGAGTACGAATTTAATTTCACTAACCTGTATGATAGTAATGTTTGTAATCAACTATTATTTCTACCCACTATAATCAATATTCTCCTACAGAATCCAGGGATAGCACAGTGAAACCTTAATCTCATCAGTATTTTTGTAACATCTTTATCTCATCAGTGTTTCTGTGAAACCTTAATCTGATCAGTGTTTTTGTAACATCTTAATCTCATCAGTGTTTCTGTGAAACCTTAATCTCATCAGTGTTTCTGTAAAACCTTAATCTCATCAGTGTTTCTGTAAAACCTTAATCTCATCAGTGTTTCTGTGAAACCTTACTATCATCAGTGTTTCTGTAAAACCTTAATCTCATCAGTGTTTCTGTAAAACCTTAATCTCATCAGTGTTTCTGTAAAACCTTAATCTCATCAGTGTTTCTGTAAAACATTAATCTCATCAGTGTTTTTGTAACATCTTAATCTCATCATTGTTTCTGCAGTCATTTAACCAGACAATGAAGTCTCTAAGTTACATCATTATATGAACAATATGTTACTACATCAAACTGTTTAACTAATTTTCGATAAATTGGCAAATTGTTTAGTTTAGTCTGATTAAAAGGTGACAAGACATACATGCATACATACATACATACATACATACATACATACATACATACATACATACATACATACATACATACATACATACATACATACATACATACATACATACATACATACATACATACATACATACATACATACATACGTACGTACGTACTTCCAACCAACCAACAAACCAACCATTCGTCCATCAATCCAACCATGCATCCATTCATATCAATCCATCCATCCATCAATCCATGAATACATACATATATTTATTCATGGATACATGCATGTACATATACATGCAGACACACTTTATCACATTCTGACAAACTGATGGATGAACTAAGGTAACCTAGTGGTTAGAGCTCCTGCTTCGCATGCGTGAGGTCGTGGGTTCGCTCCCCGACCGAGTCATACCAAAGACTTATAAAACTGGTACTAAGAGCAGCCTCCCTTGGTGCTCAGTATTATGAGGTTAGTGTTAGGATGGTCTTCCTAGTATCAGGATAATATGCTACATGTCTGCGGCATGATGTCCCAGTGCTAGACGTCACTCTAAACTGCCATACTGCAGACATTTTAGCGATATGACTGAAAAGCTACGTTAAAATTCCAAATCACACACACACACACACAGACACATGAATTAATATTCAGTTTGAAAGACATGTAGACAAATAGAATCAAATTACCCCAAATGTCCAAAATAATCTACATCTTAAATTCCAGCACAATTCAGAATTGACAAATTTCAGTCTTTGTTTGAGTGTAAGAAATGATTTTTCTAGTGATCTTGTGGTAATATCTAACTTTCCTGTCACTATTCGTAAGGAAATAGCTGGAACCTTTGTCATAAAACTTTACCTACATTCTGAGCAGTTAATGTTACTTAAAGCATACAAAACACATTCGAAATGTACAAATCGATTCTTTATGAACTACGTATCTTTCAGCCAGGATTATTTGCCTTGGCCTTGGCCTTATAATTTATGATTCCACATGCTAAGGTTATCTTGCCTTTGACACAGAATCCTTAACGCTACAGAACATATTTCCTTAACCGAGAGCTCCTAACAAATTGAATAGCAATGG
This sequence comes from Potamilus streckersoni, assembly GCA_016746295.1. Lineage (NCBI taxonomy): Eukaryota > Metazoa > Mollusca > Bivalvia > Unionida > Unionidae > Potamilus > Potamilus streckersoni. The sequence continues at coordinate 390,826 of JAEAOA010000514.1, read as the reverse complement.
AAGAGGGAAATGGGAAATTATTATACGTTTTATTAAAATTGTGTCATACTAACGCAAGTGACACAACAATATGAACAATATGAAGAACTTCTTTTGGAAGAAAGGTCCATCATTTAAATTTGTAACTAAATTTGGTTCTATTCATGAAGACCCTGGTCCCGAATTATAAGTCTTTGGGAAATGTTGGGATGCTAGTGAAACAGATTGATTATAAATTATTTTTCTATCATATATGGCAAAGTTTATTTCCTGCGACCTGTGATAGACGAAGACCTGCTTACTGCATCGATAAAATGCGTAGAATATTTCATCTGCCAGTTCTCATTATCGTCCTCTTTTTGGATATCTAAGACACGGTGACGTTAAAAATATCGGCCTTGACTTTTTTCATGATAGGTATAAAATTGCCGTTCATTGCAAATTGATTATACCAAGTTCATATTGATGAAGATGAAATGACTACATATCACAGGAATGATTCATTTGAAAGAGTCCTGCAGAAACTAATTAACAATTTCATCAGACTGCAGTAAGCGTAATACATAGATACACAATAATTTTAAAAAATTTTCGTAGATGGTTAGATAAATCTGTCCCAAACGGTGCTCGTACGTGCTAAATTAATCATCGATGACGAAAAAATCATAAGAGTACAAGAACTTCCGGTTGGTGTTAAGTTTACTCAAGCTTAAATAATTGTTACGACCCTGTAGTCAAATTATTATATGTGCTTAGATTTGAAATTTTCTATTTTATTTCTGATTTAATTTTTATCATTGTTATATCATGAAATTAATTATTATTATTATTATTATTATTATTATTATTATTATTATTATTATTATTATTATTATTATTATTATTATTATTATTATTATTATTATTGTGATGGTTATGTTAGCAAGTTCTGATATTTGTTAGAAACATCATGTTTACTTGAAACATAAATGTGACACGATTTCGCATGAAGGTTTTGTCGTTGCAAGTAAACAGTCTGGAAAGGCTATATACATAATTGGTTGTGACCACGTCATTACTTGTTTACGCTTTTGTAATAACCAGATCTGATTTAGAAATCGCCACATGTCTTTCGTGTATATGTGTGTGTGAGTGTATGTGTGTGTACATTGTATGACGTATTAGCTTGTTTTAAATACTTAGTTACCTGTAATAAATGTTCAGTCGTAGTCGGTCATAGTCGAGAGTCATATAACATCTTATAGAGTTTTAATACTTTATAAAATGTATTTTTTGTGCTGGAAAGAGTTGTTCGCTCGTACCTATGAGGACCAACATGTGTATTGTTAGTGGTAGTGGGGAAACTTCATCTACTTTCTAAATAATTTTTTTATCTGGAGAACAACACTACTGGCTTTGAACAAAGTAATTTGCTGAAATTAGTTCTGAATTGAAACAGAGCAATAAAAATTGTACTTTACATTAAAAGTTCTGGACATTTTGTGTTAACCTTCGTCTGACATCGTCATCCGCCATCTTGGAACGGAACTGAGATTCAGATTATCAACGTAAAACTGTTTATTCATAGGACTTATGTGTTTTCACAACTTTAGAACAATGTTTTGGATCTTCTGTTTTCTTTATAGAATTTGTTCAGTTCGGGCTCTTAACCGTTAACACTTTAATGTGTTTTGTTGTGACCAGTTGAAAGTCTATTTTATGGAATTAGTTATTCTTTTTCCTGGAAATATATTAGAGCTCATAAATAATTCTTGGACAAAGATATTTCATTTAAATTTATTCGGAATTCAAAATTGGATTATTTTTTTCTAATTGAACAAGGAACTGTTAACACATCCATACTTTGAAGGTTACGAGAGACTTCATCGCCCTCCATTTTGAATTTAATCTCCACGTGAGCTCAGATTCATTTAGGAATTTTTAAAAATAGAACTCTATTTTATAATTCTTGAATTAATTTTTTCTCATGTTTACCTTGGTTTTCTAGGGAAATAAATTATTTGTTTAATTTTAGAAAGCTTGTTGTCTTCTCTCTTTTCTTGTTACTTTTTGTAACAGCTTAGCAGCCTAGCCACGTAACACGATAAAGTAATATATTAAAGGGTGGGGTAAACTTACCACACTCTCTTATTTCTCCCACTTCCTTCTCCCTTCTTCTTCCACTTCCTCTTCTACTTTTCTCCAAATTCCTCTCCTCCTCTTTTTCTCGACTTTTTCTAGATTCCTTCTAGTCCTCACCTTTCTTGAGATTCCTCCTTCACATCCACTTTCTCTACCACGACTACTCTTCTCTCAAAAGTCTCGACTACAGTCTCTTTTCTGTCTCCAACTGCTGAAGACTCGGGACCCATGGAGACACAAAGTTCTGTGTCCCATAAAAAGCTCACTTTTTGAAGCTTTCTCTTTCCTTAGAATTTACCTCTCAGTTTTACTGTCAAATTACGAGTGGCTGCATTATCGGATTATCACTATTGAACTGAATTGGATCTAGGCGAATACTAAATTTTCGCTTACGAGTTCTGAAAGTTATCATTAGGCCTGCACTATAATCACATCCTCTCTCAATTCCGATTATATATCACTATGAATTGATCCAATCAAACTTAACGGTCTATGTCCTTCTCGCTGTCTGTCAACGTGAGGATAGATAAAATACACCAAGTTCACCACGTGGACTTTCTTTTAATCTTTAGATTAGTCTTTATCATATAGGTGTGATAACTGCAAGCCTTTCATAGATGGTGTGATCAATTGCCTTGGCAGATTCAAGATCCCGGTCTGCGGCTGGCCACTCTCTCTCCCTCTCTCTCTCTCTCGGCAATCCTCAGACATCGAACACGTGGCCGTGGTAATATTCCCTTGAGAGCTATATTATAGCTGATACATGACTTTATGACTAAGGCTGTGCAGACATGACAAACATTTGAAACTGAAAAGATCGTACAACGTAATTACATAAACTCCAAGCACAAATAGTGTTCTCTACTCGGCTAAATCATCTTTCACAATTTAATGGAAGAGCGGAAAAACTTGTATTATAATAATATTTGAGGCTGATTAACATGAGCATTTGGATATAACAACTAATCATTGTCGATTATAGAGCCATGCTGTGCTTGATGAAATATACGGTTTGTATCCAAATCTCTAAATAATAAGGTGAATAATTCCTTTACTTTATTATGTAATATTGTGAATCAGTACATGATTCATGTATACTGCCAAGATGGTCAGAGTCGCTCAAGACGCAATTCCACTTCTTTCTGCCTGATTACACTGCCAAATTGATGAAAGGGAAAATGAAAATTACTGATCTACCTGATAGAAATTGCGAAATCTTGAAGTATGTTGCCAAAATGCTAGACTTGCTTATTGATGTTTCATTTTATCTGACGATGTCTTCCATGGGAGAAACTGAGACCAGTCTACTAAGAATATATAACATCAGCTCCCATTAGAGCGTCACCGGACAAAACATATTTATTTTGTGGTTTTGATATATAAAGTGCATCCAACAGAACAAAATAACATTCGGTAAATAAGCTAAAATGCACAAAAGATGGAGTCAGTGATATTTTAGTCTTATCAACATTATAGTAGCAGCGACGTTAGTAGTAGTTGTAGTAGAAGTACTAGTAGTAGCACTAGACCTTCACCTATCACGCTATATACTTTTAATCAAACTTAATCGATATTTGAGGTCATATATCAGGGCCGGATCAGGTGAATTGTGGGGTGGGGTTTGTTTAAAATTTCAAACGGGCCATGACTTTACTGGAGAGGGCACCAAAGCAAAAGCCTGTGTGTATATTTACTGAAAGGGTGCATAATACCCAATACATGTGAACAGAATAAAATGATGGTCAGAGTAAAATCAAAATGTGTGTGTGTATGTGTGTGTGTGTGTGTGTGTGTGTGTGTGTGTGTGTGTGTGTGTGGTTTTCTTTTGCCAGGGTTAAAAAACCAGAACCTCACTCACCCTATCTGGCCCTGTTTATTTTGACTAAATACTAATTTACTTTGAAACAAACTGCTGGAATTAGATAATATATATTCAAAGTACTAAATGTGCATTTTATGCATTAGATCGGAAAATAAACTCATTATTCAATTCCTTTGATTTTATCGAAGAGCGCTGCCATATAGAGCTAGGTGTATCAATTTTACCCATTGAATAAGTTGACCTGCAGCCGCATTTAAAAACGATGTCATAACGTCATTAAATTTCCATCCAGGTATGCTCTGGAGACACAGTGATCTAATTCAAATTGTTTGAACTGTTTTGAAGTAAATTTTGGAATTTACTAATTCTGCAGCTAAACAAACAATACAAATCTGTATAATTTCCGGGTGGATAGGGGTAGGTGGGTGGATATCAACACATTCTGCACGAAGCGCGGTGAAATTTATATCTTTCTAAAACTGTAACTTCCTTTCACAAGGTTATACTTTAATTCACATGTATATATTATAAATCAATTCTAAAAATATTGATCAATATGGTTTTTCCTTCCTCTCATCCAAAGATACATGATTTTGACAATATATATATATATATATATATATATATATATATATATATATATATATATATATATGTATATGTATGTATGTATATATATATATATATATATATATATATATATATATATATATATATATATATATATATATTTATTTAAGAACATTAAACAGGAATTATAAGCCTCTGGTGAAACAATGAATCTTCAGACTTACATGCAACCTCCGAAATATCATAATTGGGGATTATTTCTGGATTAATATCTGTATTAATATTTGTTTCCGTTATTTCCATTTTTGTCTTCAGCAAATAACTTTGCTATCCAGTCATCTAACCTTCCTATCTACATCAGAATACGTGCACATGATTGTGCCAAGTCCCATGCAAGCATTTGTGTCTCTGTATTCCCGTTATCTTTCTTTTATATTAACGCAGACCGTCTGAGTTTTGTAGCTTTTATTGCCATGATTTGGTTGTTTACGACTATCTTTGAATATCTGCATTTGCTTCTTTAAGGAGATACATTTGGTCATAGCCTCCACTTTAACAAAATCGACTTTTGTACATCTGGCAAAGACAGGATGAAAACACAATACATTATACCAACCATTTCATAAAGCAGCTTCTGTTGATTAAATGGAAATACAAGAGTTTTCTTTTATCTCCAATACTTTCGAATATTATTTATAAAAAATCTATGTAAGTTTGATTGCTTTAATTGATAAATTTAAAAAGATCAGCCATACTTATCTAAGCTGAGAAAAGTATCATTACACAGGAAAATGAATAAATTGCAAAGTAAAATTGGAAGTGTAAGTATAGTGAAAATTGGAGATTAATAATTTCCAGTGCTTATATTTTACTGAATTATCGCCAGAGGCCAAATCTTTCCTTTCTCATTTCCTTTTGGGACCAAATTTTAAAAAAATGAAACAGTCGATGAGAAAAGCAAATCAAGAAGTCTGAACATATCCTCAAAGTAAAAAAAATTAATTAAAGGAACACAATACTTTGATAAAATGGGGAAAGTAGTTGTCGAATTTTTTCCAGTCTTAATATGAAAAAAGAGATCTTATACTGAAGAGTCTGAAATTGTACGCACTTTAAAAACTGGTGAAATTAACTCCATGTATTGCAGAAATATTACAGTGCATACTTTTTCGCTTTGTTTCGATTAGTTGGAAATCTGCGGTATAAATCTATGTTCCTAAAAAGGTTCATAATTTCATAATAGCTTAATTAAATCGAATAGGAATACTTTGCTTCAAAAAAGCATACACTTACCTAGCTTTGTTAGATAAAGAGGATATTTCACATAAAACACATAGTGACTAACAATTTTGAAAAATATTAAATAACTGATGTATCAAAAACACTTTTGGTAAAGACAATATATGTAAGGTTTCACCGCATTAGATCACTCCTCCATGTTCAGCTCAGTCATCGTGTAACATCACGGATTATAAATGAAATATCTTTTACTATTGCAAAGTTTGGCTTATTTGAGGTCGAAAGGGAAGATTGTTCATTGTTCGTCTGATATTTGAATTTAATAATTTATTCCCCTGGAAACTCAACAAATTGACTTTTCTATAAAAGAAAATTCTGAAAGATATTCATGGAAGTTTATTCTGGAACTATTCGGAAGCAAATACTGTGATTCAAGAAATGAATTATTGTTAATCATACATAGGACCACATCTGACGTCATCGTCTTCCATATTTGTACGTCGTCAGGACTCGAACTCTTATAGGACATTTTAGTGATAGTACTTGTCGTTTCATTCTTAGGATAACATTTTGTATTATATACATAGATTATAAGTCCTATTAATCAATTTACATTGTTGTCTAGGGAAATAAATTGTTTTATTAAAATATACAAAGCTTGTTGGCTTTCATTCTTTTCTTTGCTGCTGAGTACGAGCCCTTTGCATGTAACAGTATATACACATATGAAGCCGCATCAACCTGCGTAAATGTAAAAGTTCGTCAAAAATAAAGTTCACCAGTAAAGTCAAAAAAGGTCAATATGTTCTGATAGATATAATAAAACAGCATCATAATATAATTTTCTTTACCTGACAAGTCAACGCACCCTAGACCAATATTCTGAATTTTACCATCTGGAAAAGTAATATTATAAGGAAACAAAATATTCAAAACAATAGCTGTTGGAATGTTGAAGAACATTATATTTGCAGAGTTCAACAACATTAAGTCAAGAAATAAACTTTTTAAAAACTCTTCCTGAGAATTTGAGATTTAAATGCTGTCAGTGAAAGACTTTCCAGCTAAGATGCAGCAGAAGACAACAAGAATAGGGAAGGGTGGAATGCCGAGGAAGAAAACTTGATTGTATTCTTTGGTCATTGTGTGTGGCTGTAAGTACATTTATTTCAGGGTAGGGATTCTTGTACTATGACAGTACATCTTTCACAAAATGTAGCGTGTCTTATATATGAATATAACTCCTAGCACAGAAATCATTTACATTTCTTTATTTTGGTATTGATCCCCTGGTTACATAACTCAGACTTTAAAATGATAAATTAAACATTCTACGTTAAAACCAGTCTGGAAATTCTGCAAAGCACGAACACGATATATATCAAACTGGCAGTGTAGTTGTGTTTTGTTGGCAGCAATGTCTACCTGCATGTTTCTGTTTTAGACTCATCTTAAATCTTGCTCTGCAGGGAATCAATAGTTGATAACATAGATTTCAATTTTTATTTAGGAAGTTAGGACATACATTACACAGTTATTAGAAACAGCATACAAGGGCTAGAATGAAATAAAAATCATCATCAATTACAGCGATGCATAAAGTTTCAGTTATCCTATTCTATGGCAAGTTGATATCAAATTACAATTGGTCTTTAAAAAAGGAAGTATATAATACATTATCACTGATATATAAATTTACGTTAACTTCATACTCATACTATATATATTGACAATAAAATTACTCAGATTTTGGATCAAGCAATGATCTTTCCATAGCAAGATATTTTTGTATAGGCAGTTTTCCTCTCCTTGATTGGACACTGTTCCTAATCAGAAGTAAAACTTCTATTTCTAGTCAAACAGCTTCAAACTTTGCATGCTGATTATTTGTAAAGTATGGCATTATAATTGCTGAGATTTTAATTTTTTAATATGCGTGTCATTATGCGTTTGAGTGTGATATGCTGATTGTTAATTGGACTTTATGAAAATAAAATTATTAAGGACAGACTTCGGAGAAAGTATGTACATAAGACGAGACAGATAATACGATTGTCACTTCCATATGACAGCGTCCGTTGGACTATCAAGCACCAGCATGAAATAAGCTGATATTATTTTATAAGGCTATTTCACGGAGCATCTAACTAGGAGAGGTTTGAATTATTTGTGACAAATAGAGAGAAGAATGTGATACAGTATGATTCATTGCAAAATTGCCTATGGAAAATAGCAGACAAGAGGATGTTTGGACTTTGCCGTGTCACTTTCAGTAATTACACTCCGAACGTACTACGACATAGTCACTTGAAAGTTAAAATTTAGATATATGGCAGTAAGAAAAAAACAGATTTATTTTGAGAAATGTTAATTTATTACGAAAACTGTTTCATGTACAGCGTTAATGTTTAAAATCAGTTTCTCTATGAACAATTTATACAAGTTTCATGAGAAAGCAGCATCTATAATTCCATTTTAATTACTTGTGATATTAATCAATATCAAGATTTACTGCATTCGTTATACCAGCGAGAGCATGTAAACCCGTTCTTTCTAATAATTGCTTATTTTGAATGTTTTTTTCTCTCTTTCTGATAACAGCTCCCAAGCGGCTAAAGTCAGATTGCCGCGAGGGATAAGAATTCAAAAGTGATTTTAATGATATGAAATGATTTCCGGCATGTTTACATTTTATAGGTGTTGACATATTGTCTTAATGGTGACCATACTTTAAAAAAAAGCCAAAAACGAAATGGCAGCATAATGAATAGATGCATTGTTCTTAATATCTGGGGGGTTTCGCTAGAGGTTAGATTGCCTGGATTATTTATGTATCGTTATCGAACAATATCCTTGATGCCTACGCATTGCATTCGAACAGCCGTTAAGTTTCTGTCAAACAATCGAGTTAAGTACATTTCAGCACATTGATTGATCACATTTGATACTGGATAATATCAAGTAATAAACTCTCATTTATATTGATTAGGGTAAATGCACGCTATCTTGAAACCGAAACTGTGGCAATAATATAAACAAAAACGGGTAAAATTACAAACATATCTACTAATAATCATATTTCTCTAAATTCTGAATGAGAACATAGAACAGCCACTAAAAGTATGTCAGGAAGTAACTATTCTATATAAATGCATTCAACGCTTTTGGGTGATCTAAACAAAAAACTATCCAAATAATTTTATGTACGTTTTGGGTCAAAAATGTTTATTATTGACAGACAAGTGCCAATTGCTAAGTTTGCTTAGGGCATTCATATACGACTTTGCTGAGAGGCCCATCAGTACAGAAGAATTTCTTCAAATATTTTCATAAATTTTCTTTTGCATATGTTTTCTTTCGTTTAGATTGAAAATGTTCAAACGTCCGGTAGTAAAATATCTATATTCTATGCAAATAAGGCTGAAAATAACATTTTAGAGAAGGACGATCTGAAGCAAATGTAGGTTGTTTTCTTTTTAAAGAATGCCCGAGAAACACAAACGAGCAAACAAGACAAATTAAAAACAAAAACAAAATAAAGTAAAATCTGTAAAGCAACATTATAGAATTGAACACAAAAAGACATAACAAAGCAAACAACAATATAGAAATGAAAAAAAAAAAGCGTAATATGGCAACGTATCGGCTTGAAGTGCTGTGAATGTTAAAATATGCAAAACTGTTACCTGATATCAGCGAAGTATGTTTCATCATCATCATCATCATCATCATCATCATCATCATCATCATCATCTTTCTCAGTGAGTTGCTCATTGTTAAGTCTATCTAATCATAAATATTGTCTTCCCAAAACTGTTACCTGATATCAGCGAAGTATGTTTCATCATCATCATCATCATCATCATCATCATCATCATCATCATCATCATCATCATCTTTCTCAGTGAGTTGCTCATTGTTAAGTCTATCTAATCATAAATATTGTCTTCCCACCTCTTTCTCTGTCTGCCCTTTTCTTCTTCATTGTATAGTGCTTGCAAGATTGTCTTGGCAGGAAGTGATGATCGTGAGACATGCCAATACCACTGCAATTGATATTTTTTCACTGTGGTCAGAAGGTTTGTGTGAGGCTCAATGGCTTGTCTTATCCTTTGCCTTATTTCTTCATTGGTGACACGGTCTTTGTATGAGACGCCTAGGATCTTTCGGAAGCATCTCATCTCTATGGATTGCTTCCTTATCTTTAAGTCAGTTGTTATGATCCATGATTTACAGGCGTAGAAAAATATGAAGATGACCAGTGAGTGCATCAGTCTGACCTTTGAACTGAGTTCGATGATCTTGTCGCTCCAGATTGGCTTTAGTTTTGTCAGTGCTGCTTATGTCTGCGCGATCATGAATAGCACTTCAAGATTCCATCCTTCCTCTGTTACAATTGCCCCTAAATACTTGAAGCTGTGGACAGTTTCTATCTTCGTACCTTGAACTTTGATGTCAGTGCTGATACCCTTGGTGTTCTTAGTCATCATTTTGGTCTTCTCTGCACTGATTTTATACTGCGAAGATTTTGTCTAGGCTCTTTACTAAGCTATCTAGTGCTTGCTCATTTTCTGCTAGTCCATCAATGTCGTTATCAAAACGCAGGTTGGTGGCTGTTCTGCCTCCGATGTTGACTCTTCCTCCATGTATTTCAAGCGCATCAGCCACGATTCTCTCCAGAAAAATGTTGAATAATGTGGGAGAGAGCAGACAGCCTTGTCTGACTCCGACTGTCGTTCTGTTCCAGTCCCCTATGCTGCCATTGAAATATACTGCACTAGTGAACTTGTCATAAAGGTGATTTATTACTGTAATGAGGTTGGCATTGATGTTGTACAATCTCATAGATGCCCACAAGGCAGCATGCCATACCCTGTAAAATGCCTTCTTGAAATCCACGAAGACGTGGTACAGATTTTGCTGGTGTTGGAGGTACTTCTCACATAATATCCTAAGGCTGAAGATCAGCTCTTTTGTTCTGCGCCCTGCTCTGAAACCTGCCTGCTCTTCGGCAATGATCCATTAAGCCTATGGATTTAGACTGTTCAGCAGTATCCTCAACATGACTTTGCTTAGACGACTTATAAGACTAATTGTACTATGGTTTTGATACTGTTTGCAAGTTGCCTTTCTTGGGAAAGGTGATGATCTGTGATTGGGTTCCAAGCGATAACCATACTCCTGTTTGCCAGATCTATTTGCAGGTGTTTGTGAGGGCGGTAATAATTGCTTCTCACCCTGCTTGGACCAGTTCTGCTAATATTTTGTTTTCACTCCTGCTGACTGCCTCTTTTTGAGCTATCTCCTGCTGCTTCTACTTCTTCCTGCGTGATAGGTTGGTTGTCGTTGTTAGTTCTTGGAGGGACGTACAATACCTCTTGATTTATTGTGGCTCGGTGGTTGTAAAGTTCTGCGCAATACTCTGTCCATCTTTTCAGAATGTCTTTTTATTTTGTGAGGCAGTTTCGCGTTTTGTCATGTAAGGAGGTAACTTGCCGTTGTTTTGCGCTTGTTAGATCTTGGACCAGTTGGTACGCTTGCATGCAGTTGTTCCTTTTCAAGTTAACTTCAATCTTTTTTTGATTGTTCTTCTATCTAGTTCTCTTTTGCTTTTTCTTGCTTTTCTTGACTTTCCGGTTGACTGCCTTGTACTTCACTGCCCATTCTGTATCGTTCTTTTTCTACTTCAGCTCCCTCCTCTTGTCACACAGGTTCAGTACCTTAGCTGTGACACAGGGCTTCTTAATTGGGCGATGTCAAACAAGAATCACGCTGGCTGTTTCTGTCGTTGCTATATTAGAATGGTGACCAATGTGTCCGTGTCTACATCGTCAGAGTCGAGGATGGTGAGCGGTGCAAATTGTCCACCGATCATTGCCCGGAAGGCTTCTGATACTTCAGGCTCCTTCAGTTTCTCGATATCTAACTTTATTATCTCGTTGCTTTCTTTATTGACCATCTTTGTATATAGACTGAAGGTCATCATCGCTTAATGATGATCTGACTGTGATAGTCTTCTCTTGGAATGCCAAGATAGGCAAGGACGCTTGCATGAACTGGAAAGAAACACGAGGTAGATGCTGAAAACGAGAGAGGCCTGAGGATCCTGAAATTAGCTAGTTACAACGACCTTATGCTGGCAAACCCCTTCGGCCAATACAGAGTATCACGAAGATGGTCAAGGCTCAGTCCAAAATGTACGTTTATCGTCTCTTAACACGGCCTTATTTGTCCTATAAGAAATAAGCGAAGTTATCAACATAAACAAGCAGAAACATGTTTGATCAAAGTTTGAAATCTTAATATGCTCCATATTAAGTTTGATGTCACAATACTCTATAATGTCTTTAAAAAGTTTTTAGTGCGGCGATTAATATGACGTTCATATTGCTCTAAAGACATATGCCAACCAAGAACGAGGGTGGACGAGTTCTCATACTTCGATTTAAATAACAGATCTAACCACTACTTTGATATTACTTAATAATTCCAATTTGTAAGAATAGACTGCGTTTTCTACGTTTTAATTGGATGTAAAGGGTCACGTAATACTAATCGGGAATTTTTTACTCATCGATATATTCTGCTGACTACTTTTGGTTCCCTGTTTCCAGATCATTTGATGTGACGTTAAATCTATATCAACACCTTACACCATAATAATAACAACAATAATCTCCCACCCACCAACTCCTGCGGTTTCCGATAAAAAATGGCACGCCAAAGATTAAAATATCGACCATTAGAAGTTAAAACAATGTAATTGCGCATACCTTACTGCACTCCAACACCCACCCCTTTGGACGACGAAGGCATATGACAGACGTTAGAAGCCAATCTTCGGAAATTAGTCAATTTCACCTCGACAAAATTTTACTTCAGCGGTTATTAAAGGTCACGGTCATATTTCATCAAGGCATCTCACTAAAAATGGATACGAATTTGCTTTTGAAAGATCGAAATTAGTAGAAATTAACGCCGACGTTGCTATAACAAAACGTGCCATACGCTAGTGTAATTTTTGAAAAAGAAGGAATATTCCTGGCTTAAAACCAACAACCGTTTTTTATATATTAACATAATGATCATAACAATATATCACTGGCATAAACCACTATCATATTCTACTCCCTATGATTGTAAAGAATTGATGAATTTTGGCTAGCGAAGATCGGGCTAAGTATTATATCGCAGTTAAGACGCCAATGAAAGAAAACTTCGATGTACATAACAATTAAATGTTTTGTTGATTAAAGCCAGTGATCTGATCGTAGAAAGGAAGTAAATTAGAATTATAAGGATTAAACGATTATGGTTGGGTATTTGTCGATGTGTAAATTTTACCTAATCACCCACAAAGTTTACATAAAGCCCTTCGCACTTTGTTTACTTTGTGAGTGATTAAGTAAAATGTACGATGATCATTTAATCCTTTAGAAACCAAATTTGGCCATTCGGCAGCCAAGGTGCATTTGTACACTTATGCAATGTGAAACTTAATACCAGCTTGTAAAATGCTAAATTGTTTATTTCTTTAAAGTAGCATGTAAAAAGAGGACACTATAATTTCAATGACAAATCCTTCCCAATTAAGTATAAATTAACCTTTGTCCGTGTTTTATAGTCATCCTATATTATCCACTGAAACATTTTGCTTTTAGATTATGTTCCACTTACCCCATATCAGCTAAATAGCTTACAATTGTAGCAAGAAGTCTTCTAAAATATGGCGATTTCTGCAGAAGAACATCTGCAGTCATGTTACATTGGAAATATGTGGATGACGGATTTGATACGTTGTATCATTTGTTACATTGGAAATATATGGATGATGGATTTGATATGTTGTATCATTTGTTACATTGGAGATATGTGGATGACGGATTCGACACGTTGTATTATTTGTTGCATTGGAAATACATGGATGACGTATTTGACACGTTGTATTATTTGTTAAATGTTGTAAAATATTAGGTGCATTGTGTCTATTTTCAGAAAGGTTTTACAATTATCGCCATTGATCAGTTATTCACGGTTTCTTTTAAATTTACATCAGCTCAAAAATTAATGTTTAGGCATTTTAGTAACTATTTTTCAGTATAAACGTTGATAAATCACTTACAAAGTCGTTAGGCACCGGTAGAACTGTCATGCTCTTGTGAACAATCAGTGACTCATTGAAAACGTTTGAATAAACAAACATTTTAATAAATTATACTAAGATACTCTTGTAAAATATAAAGCAGAATCTAATTCATCAAGAGACTTTAAATAATTAGAGTAAGCACAAATACAGTTTCATCCTATAAAAGGTAGGTAATACATGGCAGCCAGTATAAATGGTGGAGGAAGAACCCGCGAAACCCCGGAAAGAACCACCTATCCACGAGAAACTATAGGCACGTTAAAGATTTATGAGATCATTTCTTATTGCAATGAATATAATTCCCTTAAAAAGGCTTTGCATGTAATTTATTGATATATCGAATGATAGTTATTTCACTAACGAACAAATGACATTAGAATATTTAATCGTATAGAAAGGGATAAGATGGGAATTAGAGACGTAGCAGGGTGGGCAGAATCTAATGTATACTTGCTTGACGCATCTTTATGGTTTTGTAATATGTACATACGTGTTGTCAATACAAGGAGGTGACGATCGATAATTAACGAAATATTAAGACGCGTTACTAGTTAGATCTATTGAAAGTCTGAAATATTAAGATGCGTTACTAGTTAGATTTATTGAAAGTCTGAAATATTAAGACGCGTTACTAGTTAGATTTATTGAAAATCTTAAAGAGAGAATCTTTTCTTTAGAACGTTCGTTATTTGAATGTTAAAAAACCAAAAAACAAAAAACAAAAGACAAATAAAAAACAAAAACAAACCAACAATAAAAGACTAAACAAAACAACCTACCCCCCCAAAGAACCTATACTACATATGTAGATCGCATATCTCTTAACCAGGCCGTCTCTCATAATGTAAGTTTTTACTGTTTGATTTTAAAACGCTATTCTTAACTTTGGACAGTGTGTGCCTATATGTTGAGGCTGACACACTAATTTGGAATCTAGGAGGAAACAAAATGGTTTCTTCCACAGCAAAATTATTACTTTTTATATTAATTCATTTTAAATCAGTCGTTTGCAGATTCATGTGTAAGGAGGTGAGGGGCCAAAGCACGTTAGGAATTATTTTAGGAACTTATAAGCATTTAGAATTAACCGCCGTAAGCCAAAAGAAATTATTGAGGTCGATGGTCACTTTTAGATATTATCGTTTGTTTATGAGCTTACTTTAAATAAGCCTGCATCATATTTTACCCGGTTACATCCAAGGTTAACAATATTTTTTAAAGTCCATCGAGGAATAAAACCCTACTTTGTTACAATTCACAATTGTTTTGGCGACTAGAAGATTAACAGAGTAATGATTGTGTTGCAGCCATAGTATTATAATTTTCGATAAATCGATTTATGTGCATGTAATTCAATCAAATCCATCTGTAAAAGGATTTTGCTTGGACACTAATTCGTATGCAATTTATGTGACGGTTAAAATTAGGCATAACTGCGCAAATTGAAGATTACTTTATCTGTAGATTATAGCTGAAATGGATGCTTGTGTAGCAGCTGGCTTTGGAACCATTTCATAAAAAAG
The DNA here is from genome assembly GCA_016746295.1 of Potamilus streckersoni. Classification (NCBI taxonomy): domain Eukaryota; kingdom Metazoa; phylum Mollusca; class Bivalvia; order Unionida; family Unionidae; genus Potamilus; species Potamilus streckersoni. Next base: position 375,426 of record JAEAOA010000514.1, on the reverse strand, counting down.
GAAGTTATGGAAATGTAGCTACCTCTTAGAGGTATGAACAAATGTATTTTGATGCAAATACAATAATTCCACCTATAGCGGCACAGCGCTTTTAAACAAAATGTGCAAATGACGCTGTTCTGATCATTGATATCTGCGAATAATCTAAAAAAGCTTTAAAAAGCAACAATAAACCATATTTTCGAGTAATTTAAAGCAATTATGAATAAACGACATGTTTTGGACGCGGTAGTTTCTGGGTAATTTAGACAGATGCTCCAAATTATTATGTATCCGCTTTACATCTGTGTGCAATTGTATGGTTTCGTGTAAGTCAATTTCGTATTTCTATCTATCTATCTATCTATCTATCTATCTATCTATCTATCTATCTATCTATCTATCTACCTATCTACCTACCTACCTATCTATCTATCTATCTATCTATCTATCTATCTATCTATCTATCTATCTATCTATCTATCTATCTATGCCTATATTATTGTAATGTAACATTGTTTGCCTTACTTGACCTTGTCCAAAATTATTTATGCTTTACCTGAATGATTCTTTTAAAATTTCATTTATGTAAACAACCAAGAACAGCTTGACTATTCTCTATTCGTATGAGCTTAATAACATAATTGTTATGCAGGTGAACAAAAAGGAGTAAATATGTTGCTTAGGGTCAGGGATTTGGAACTTCCAGAGTAAATTTTGTAATCTATTATGTTGTAAATTGAAAATGCTCATTAGATCATTCTAGAAGGTTATTTTCCATTAGGTAATGGTTTGTTTTTAGAAAATGTTAATTGTGACCTGAGGTCAAACAGAGCACAATATTATCTTGTAACTGTGAGGATTTTAGCAGACGTGCTTTAACATATAGCACTTTACGTTGTATTATTTTGTGACCAGTTTGGGCAGAATTTTATTTTCTTTAAATTATGGAATTCAAGCTATTATTTTCTCTGGAAATACAAAAGTACTCTGATAAACTTCTTGGATAAAGACATTCACTTAAATTTATACTAAAACTAGAATAATATTTATGAGTTCAAGAAGAGACTGTTGATACATCAGTACTTCGTAGGATATAACAGACACGTAACCGCCTTCAATTTTCGATCTCTTCTGGATTTGTACTGAGCTTTACTCAGGACTATTTATTACTACGACTCGTGTCTTTAATTCTTGGATGACTTTTGGATTTAATTCGCTATACCGTGAGTTCGGTTTTTTAATTTTCAGTTTGTATTCTAAGGAAATATATTATTTGTTAAATTTTACAAAGCTTGTAAGCTTGTAATCTTCACTATTTTCTGCTGCTTATTTTAGGAGCAAGACTTGTGGATACATATACATATATATATATATATATATATATATATATATATATATATATATATATATATATATATATATATATATGGATAGATATATTGTAACCCTGCTATAACTCGCTCCGTTATGACACAAATTCGTAATATAACACGGTCGCGGCATGGATCCCGAAATTTAATTTACTTTATTACCGCTGTTTTTCTCGTACACGAAGCAAACATTTTAAGTATGAAAAGTAAATTATGTAAAGTTATGTTATCATTTTTGCTTATAAATTTAAATATAAGATATTTGTTGCGTGGTTCTCGAAATATAATATGCATGAACTATTCTCGTGCACGGACAAAACATTCTTCTTAAAAGTGCAAAAGATAACGTATAAAAAATTTGTTATCATTTTGGGTAGGAAATCACGTATGGATTCTAATATAAATGATCGTGGCATGGCTCCTGAAACTTTTAAATTTAACAAATTTTATACAGTTTTGTGCCAAAATAAACATCGGAAATATGAGAATCTGAACATATGGCTGGGACTTTTGAAAACTTTGATCTTTGTTTGTTGTTGAAAGATGACAGCTCATAAGTGTTAATGTTATTATTACTGGTCTATGAACCATCAAGTCTAGTCTGTGTTTGTCTTCAATGCATTCCCTATACAATCGTTGCTCAAACAAAATCCGACATATGTTCTATAAACTGCATTAAGAATTAAGCAACAAACAATGCATCTAGGCAACAATCATTGCTGATAAAAGATTATCAAATGAATTTATAAATAATTTAAAATCAGTACATTGCTCATCATCAAAGTCAATTGCAGGGCAAAATTTGTTCAAATTATGGGTTAACGATTTATAAAACATGAAACAAACACAAGATGCCAACATGTGCTCGTGGCTTAGTGGTGTTTAATGCACTCAATTGACCAGAGAATAATAATTTTTTAATTATTTTCTTTTAGTGATTATCATCAAAAAAATATTCCTGGCTCATTCTAAATCTCTGAAGATCCTGTCCTCTTTGACGACTGAATTGACGAAGTAAATCCAAAAATGGCCAGGACAAAGCAGATTTAATGGACCGATAGATAAAGGATCATGAATCAGAAACAAAACTGCTAATGAAACAAAATATTACAATCAGAAAGCGGGGGCCCCGAGTGGCCTAGTGGTCTAAAGCGCTGTCCGTTACAGATCACTGCGATCTCACCTATGTCTGCGTGGGTTTGAGTCTAGGATTCGGCGAATGTGGATATGTGAGAAAGCTTGCCAGTAGCTTCTCGTGGGTCGGTGGTTCTTTCCGGTGATTTCCCGGTTTCTTCCTCCACCATTAATACTGGCCGCCATGAATAGCCTATCGTGTGCTGAAAAATGGCGTTAAGCCCAACAACAACCAACAACCAACAATCAGAAAGCTGCGGAAAAGATGATCAGCGAACTCAACTTACAAGAGAAGCAAAAATGCACGAGAAAAATAACGGTGCACAAGGCCAACAAGGCGATTACAAGAGACTTAGAAAATTTCTTCAAAATGAGACGAATAGAGACAGCAGAAGGTTTATTTATAGAATGTCTATACCATACCAGGAAGGGTCGCAGGAGTTAGATATGTCCAACAAACCAAGGGATAGAATACCGAGAACAGCAGATGCTATGGTTGCGCTCAAGGTATTAAATCCGTAATATATCGATAAAATGTATTCTATCAACCGGAAGGGATATCAAGCATACATATTGAGACTAAATGGAACACAACCGGTACTACAAGGAAATGCAAATTAAAGGGTTACCAGTAATAGTAAAAACACCAACACCAATCAGGCGGCAAATCAAGAAAGAAACCAGGAAATTACATTGATCCCCATTGAAATACCGTTGCAAGCTACGAATGAAAAATTTGAGGAAAGTTTCAGCATAAAGGCTATGGACACTATTCCACTATCAAGAATTTACAATGGAACACGGATCTCCGAAATTGAAAAAGCATACTGAGAGATGCAAAAGGGCTTTTGACTTATTTGGATTGCTAGTGAACATATGGTATAAAGTGTGCATATATAACAGAACACGCAATAGAAGTGGACAAACAGGACATACCCCACACAAATTTCCAAAAAGTCAGGAGAATCAAGGAGAGTCAATGATGGAACAACAAGAACAAAAATCGATCTTGGGAAACAACAACAGTAACAACAAAAGCAACCATACTCCCGAACACAGAGAATTAACTACAGATAAATCCTAAACAACAAATATTAAATCCACAAGAGGATAATAGAACAAACAACGGAGTAATTCGGAAAAGGCAAAACCCAGAAGAAAACAACAAACAGATGAACAAATTCAAATCCTATAACAACACAAGCAACAACATAAAACAAGAAGTTCCCCAAAACAAGCGACCCAGGAAGTGAACTTAGCAGAAGGGTAAAGGTCAACGATGGAACAACAACCCCGACAAAAACAACAATCGAACTCTAGAACACAAGAAATATTAACCAAGCGGCATGAAACTAACTTATTAAAAAACAATAAAATAAAGACAGCTTTAGCTGTCAGCAAGAGGCACCAAACCAACAGAAACATTTGCTAGCAATCTGACCGAAACAATCATCACTGACAGAAAAAGAGAAATTACAAGAGAAAAAAGAGCAAAAACGGAGTAAACAGTTAGAAATGGAGAAACAACAAATGCCATAAATGGAGAACTATTTCCTTCAACGACGAATGGCTTGAATAATAAGAAAACAACTTAAAACACATAAAAATTAAACATTAAAAACAGACAATCATACTGAAATAAATACAATAGCACAACATATACCATATTAGAAAAACGTTAATATAACATAACAAATATATACAACAGCAAGATCTTTACAAGTAGGGCAGGAGGGCCTCCCTATATGGTCTGCAAAGATCAACCAGGGAGATAACCCTTCCAAAAGAGTGAATAATGTTGTTCATTCCCTACAAATATAATCCCCTTGTTTATTATTGTAGTCAGAAAGCAGCTGACAATTACATAGCTTTTCAAACAATAAAGTATTACAAATCACGAATGAGAAAATTTAGCCGTATGAAATTTACAACGTCACTATTATTTAACCTTCGGACGTACTGATTCATCATTCGTTACATACTATTTGCTATTTATTTTTCCTCATTGAATCAGTCTCATACCAATCTGTGACAAAATTACTGAATATTTTTAATATTATTTGTCTGGATATTTTAGATGGAAATATTTGTAATGTAGATTAAATGAATATGATGAGATTTACGGGTGAATACACGGTGTTGATACTCTATTCATTCTATAGATTAGATATGTATAGATAAACTATTTACGTGAATGCAAGAATGCGTAGTTCTATGAATAAAGTAATATATTACATATGCAATCTCTTATCACTGCAGGTGTTTTTCTCATTTAGTATACATTGATTTAAAATGGTAACTGTGCCAATGAAGCACACGTTTTTGCACATTCTTGTATTACACCCCCTCCCATTACCCTGCAAATTTGTTGGTACTGTATATGATTGCTGATAACACAGTTCGGTTAATAACACTGTGGCTCCCAACTACCATGTTATAGTGGGGTTACACACACACACATTAACACACACACACACACACACACACACACACACACACACTATATATATATATATATATATATATATATATATATATATATATATGCAATAAACTGACGACGAACAGTACGAAACTAGTAACTAGCTAGCCTAAGCGCTTTCGACTCTTAATGAGTCTATTTCAAAGGCAAATACAAAACATATATACTACAAACAAATAAACACAAAAACGTTGTGTTTGTTAACCTCTACATGGCTGTCCCCACATGTGTTAAAACTATAAATACAACCAGCTTGTATAGACTAGTTGCGGAAACTGAAAACGGTGTATAATTCCCTAAAGGTCTACAAGCCAAAAGCGACATCTATTTTTACTTTTTGTACATTTATGTAACGCAGATTAAATCCCGGATATTTGGTTCTATACCGGTTGTTCGTATAGTAAAAATTGAAGGATAATAAGAAGATTTAGAAAATGGAAAATGTTAAATTCTACTAGTGCATAGTTTCCATTTTCTAGTCTTTTTGGTTTAGACCGCTTGGTTTCAATGTTCTAAGGCGGCGTATCCAGTATGATTCCTTTTCCTTTCTGGTTTCGGAACTCCAGCTGTGGTTGTTAGCAATGGCGATAAGTATTATATCACTGAAATTGTGGCCAGGGGAGGAGAAGTGTTCCGCGACCGGGATTCTGTACAGCTTTTTTGTCATCCAATCAGATCTATGAAGGTTTATCCTTTTGTGTAGCTTTTCAGTTTCTCCGACGTACTGAAGGCCACAGATCTTATATGTGATGAGATAAATCACATTCTCTGTTTTCCACGTTTTGTTTGGACCATGTATGTTTAATTTTTCTTTAGTCACTGTGCTAGTGAATGTCTTGGTCTCTATCATATGTTGACAGAATGTGAGCCGTTGAAATAACATCCAAATTTCAAACTGATTTTCAATTTGTGCAAAACATATATAAAGTTCCTAATATTACGAAAAGTATATGTCATTCGTAACAATATTTTTCTTCGGGATTAAAGCGATATTGGAGTAACGCCCGTTATATAACCCGGAATCTCAGTATTAAACTATATTTGTTGTTGTAGTAGGGTTTAACGCCATTTTTCAGCACAAGATATGCTATACACGGCGGCAAGTATCAATGGTGGAGGAAGAACTCGGGAAATTCCCAGAAAGAACCACCAACCATTGAGAAGCTGATGGCAAGCTTTCTCACATACCCAAATTGGCAGAACTCAAGACACGAACCCACGCATATAGGGGAAAATTTAAATTATAAATTAAATGAATTTTAATACAGAGAAAAGAATACTAAATACACAAATGCAATATCTTGAAGGTCAGTGTTTTTATTTACTTATTCGCTGATCGCTAACTTTAATACCTGTCACAAAACAAACTCCAGAATATAGATTGTCACTTACAGAAGAACTCCAAAGCATATGTTCAGACGTTAGTGGACTGTACAATGAAACTTGACCAATACGTAATTTTCATATAGGGCGTTTGTATATAAATAATCTAATTTTGGCAATTTTCTTATCATAACTCCTGCTGTGTCTGTTGTATGATGAACTAATAATAAACATTCCGTAAAATGATAAACAATACAAATAGATCTACCGTACCTTCTTAAGTCCCGGTCGTTACATAGACTTCAATGACAAATTTGTTCTAAAACATTTATCGTATTACATACGTACATACATACATGCATACATACATACATACATACATACATACATACATACATACATACATACATACATACATACATACATACATACATACATACATACATACATACATACATACATACATACATACATACATACATACATACATACATACATGCATGCATGCATGCATGCATGCATACATAAATACGAACGATCATACATACATACATACATACATACATACATACATACATACATACATACATACATACATACATACATACATACATACATACATACATACATACATGCATGCATGCATGCATGCATGCATGCATGCACGCACGCACGCACGCACGCACGCATGCATACATACATACAATTGATTTAAAGAATCATTTGCAAACATGTTTCACAACCTGAATTTGCTACTTCTTATTTTGCGAGATTCTCCAACTGGTTGCAACTAAGCAAAATTCTCCTTTGATCGATCAATTTATTTGGCCGTTATGAAGTTACAAATAATCTGCGTTCTATGTGCCTTGTTGCAGACCCTACGTATGCATATTATTATCACACTATGCATCTTTTGCTTTGACTTGATCCGATTCAATTTTCAAAATTTACGATAACACTTTAAATAATTAAGAAGTTTGATTCGGTCTTCCCTGCAAAATAGATTGACTGAAATTAAATGTTTGCGTAGCTGAATCTGGTTTTAGATGTTTTGCCAGTGGATTCTTAGATTACATATTACTTGATGCCTTATGTAAGAGTCCTTGCGAAAATTATTTTTCTTCCACTGCAACGCCATGAGAGAATCGTCTGTCTGTCATTCTGTCTCTCTATATCTCTGTCTGTATGTATAATCTGTATGTCTGTCTGTGTCTGTCTCTCTACTTGTCTGTTTGTCTGTCTACCTGTCTGTCTCTCACTCTCTCTCTCTCTCTCTCTCTCTCTCTCTCTCTCTCTCTATATATATATATATATATATATATATATATATATATATATATATATATATAGATAGATAGATAGATAGATAGATAGATAGATAGATAGATAGGTAGATAGATGTAAAAATTAGCTTTGACGTATGTGCTATAAACGTAATGGATAACTTTACTTGTTTTGGATCACGATTTGGGCATACTAAGTTAACGTTATGACGCATACATTAACTTGGGGTTAAGTAGAGGAAAATGACAATGTAGAGACAATCCAGAGACAATATGGGCCATTGCAAATAAGTGTCATAAAATAAAAAAATTTCCCATAAATGGTTGTTAATAAAGGCAACCTAAAGATAATTATTATATTTTCGATGGACGTGTTAAATGTTTGGCGGTTAGATAAAGTTAATCTTTTTTTGACTAAGTTAAACATAAGAAGGTGTTTCCTGGACGAAATTGAATGTTTTAAGTATTGTTTCCTGAATGTTTCGGTAGTCCAAGTTTTTCTGTGGAAGAGGACACCTGACTTAGAGATCAGTAAAAATTATTTAATTCGTTAAATTATGCACTGAAGATTAACTGGAAAGTTGATGACTCCTAAAAGAGAGATTAGGCTTGATAGTAAAAGGAGTTCGTCTCAGAAAAGTACAAGGTTTGGTCTCCAAATTATATAAGTTTTGTAATTATTTCTTGAGTTTATTTGTTTTAAATTTATGCTTGAATTTTCCTTGAGTTTGGAAGTAAACCGTTTGCCTGTATTTGTCCCATATGTTATATGACTCGCGTATTCTAAAGAGTTCATGCATTGCTTCTGATACAAATTGCCTGTATATTAGAAGGTATCTGTCTTATATGATGTGTATTATGTATGCTAGGAATTGATTTTACCTAATCTGGGAATGTTCTGACAAGAAATTGCTAGAGAGCAAGGATATAGTTTACAAGGCGTGACTCCATTAATTCAGTTGTATAATTACGTTTTGAGTTCTCAGCGAGAAATATGCGCATAGTGACTGAGATTGTTCAGTTAGACCTTTATAGCCCACAGGGGCGCAGTACTATTCACTAAGATGTCTTGTAATGAGATGGTTCATTTATGTATGCGGTTATCTGCTAGAGAAGATATTAATTTCATGTTAATAGGATTATGTGTCTGCGTCAGGTTGCGAAATCACTCATATTAACCTTATTCGTTTAAATACAATGACACGATAGTGTTATCCTTAGTTCTGTTAAATTACAATAGGACGATATCTAATGTAAAAAGAAGAGGGATTGTTGTTCAATTCTTGAAGTATAAAACACCGTCAAAATTTTAGGTTGCGCTGTTATTTATTTAAAGGGGAAAATTACTCCATATGTGTACCATGCAATGGAATGGAGAATAAACAACCGCATTATAGTTGAGGAACTGGAAGAGGAAATAAAATATGGCGACTCTGACCTGTCACCAATTTTGTCTTTGAGAGGACTGGAAGCAACCATTATGCAGGCATTCTGACTTCGATCGTTCACTTGATTCTATAATAGTATTCATTTTATCGGCATAACATAATTTTAATTCCATTTCTTATAAATGTTGTAAATCTACATTTTAAATTTTACTTTCAATTTACTTTTGTTTACATAACTGATTGAATTTGTTATATTTTACGTGCGGAAGCTCTTTTTTCTCTATTCTATATATTTGTTCTATCCGGGCAATAACACCTTGGTCGATTATCTCCTAGTTGACGCTAACCAAAGTGCCACAAAACAATTGGACGTCACCTCTCTCTCTCTCTCTCTCTCTCTCACACACACACACACACACACACACACACACACACACACTCACACATACACACACAAACACAGACACACTATCTATCTATCTATCTATCTATCTATCTATCTATCTATCTATCTATCTATCTATCTATCTATATATATATATATATATATATATATATATATATATATATATATATATATATATATATATATATATATATATATATATATATATATATATATATATATATATATATATATATAGCTACAACAAAGTTCGTGTATCTAATATCTAAAGCGCACTTTTACACGATGAGGTTACTAAATAGATAATCTAAAAAAGTCTTCATCTTTGGACTAACTCCAAGCAATTAAGAATCATCAAAAGGCTCTGGATGGTTTGGCTCCCGGCTAACACTTGCAAAGTGCTTTTTACGCCAAGTATTATTGTAGCGGTTTGTTAACGATCGGCAGGTGTGCTACTTAGATAGGGACTCAAAGAGCATACTTGAATTAATCCCCATGTAGGTTGCAAATTCTATGACTGTAAATATTTAAGTTTTAGTTAGCTGTTATTCTTTAGTTTTACCTGCTTAAATGCTATGAGTCCTTACAATTATGATAAAAAACGTTACCTTTTAGTAATGTTTTTAATATCAGATCTTGGAAACTAATTATATATACCTCACAACCATATGCATTATGGCAGTTATTGCTTTAAACCAACACATCAATAAACCAAACTATGTTTGATTTTAAATTATATTATACATTAAATCAAATATATGCAAACATGTTCAAATTTACTATATTAATATTTTTTTATACCTCCTTTGCTAGATACACACACACACACACATATATATACTATAAATATATATATAGATATAAATATATATATATATATATATATATATATATATATATATATATATATAATGTACAATAGGACAAATGTCGAGTAGTTCTGCTGTCTGAAATACGAGTTTGTTAGTAGTGTTGGGGGACTATATAGCCCCACGTGTTAAATTTGGAACATAACCTCAAGACCTATAGCTTCACGCAGACATTTATGTCAAATTTAGTGGCTTGCACTATAGCCTCAAAGAGGAATTGCTCGGAACACTGGCAACAATGTTGCAATGCAAGGGAGAAGACCAGAATACGCGCTACTATAGGTAGGGACAAATAAAGCACACACACACACACACACACACACACACACACACACACACACACACACACACATATATATATATATATATATATATATATATATATATATATATATATAGATATATATATATATATATATATATATATATATATATATAAGACATCGATGACTCGAAACAGATATTTGTAGCCATGATTGTGGATGACCAAATGAGAGACGTCGGGTACATCGGCTTGCCATTGATGATCGATGACCTCCGCTCCAGTTCGACCTGTGAAACTTCGTGGAATGGGTCTGTGTAAGATGTACTTTTCTTGTTCTTATAACCATTGTTGCACTATAGATAAGATGACAATTTTCAGTTTCGTTTTGGGAGCACGATGCAATTTCTGAACACCTCTATAATCTGCAGGACAGGATGGGATGGGTTATAATAAATGCTGTCTAATACAATCTCCATCAGGACTTTTTTTAAAGACAACTTCACTAATAATACGGTTTTCATTATGTGCTATCAATTTGAATTATAATCATTTGCGTGTCCGAGGAGCAATAGATGACTCAACATTGGTAATCGGGTCTTGTTTAACTTCTGTCTTCACCTTCATTTATCATTCTGAGGAAGAAGGGATTGTCATTATCTTTTAAAGCCATGTAATTCTGGATGTTGATGGTGGTGTTCACTTGGGTACTTTTTCTGGAGGAGTTTGAAACTTTTCTTCTCCTTTCTCTGTTTTGGTCTTGGTTGTGATGGACCTTCCATGAGGGTCCTAAAATCTTTCAGAGTCCGTAGATCTGTTTCGTCTGAAAGTTTCTCGTAAAAGAGTTGAAGTTACTGCAACACTTGACCATACCGTTGCATTTTTCCGTTTATGACTGGCATCAAGAGCAACCAAGAATTGGAAGAACCTGAGGAAATGTAAGATTGCGCCCTCGTCAAAGACTGTCACCTGGTCTTAACACCACTACTCTTTTTCTTCTCTAAAAGTTTGGGACGGTGATTGGCTTGTTAACTTTGGGGGCATTTGGGATCTCATTTTACGAGGGAGCAAATGATGACATATCCTTGAGAACCTCTATCTCCAGGTTTCAAAATGATTTACTTTTTGGTTTCAGTGTCGGTGAGGCAAGGATTTGCCAGTCGCGACAAGGCTAGTTTGTTTCTCTCAAAAAAGACTTTGGTTTGATGTGTAATGTGAATGATACCTTGGAATAATTGACGTGCTGTCACCGTAAGCCATCGTATGACTTCTCTGAAACTGGTTTCTAAGACACAAGCACGTATTTGTAGATGTTTTCGCGACTGTTGCCGCACAAGGCACGAATCAGCTTGACGGGAAGATGAAACTGAGGAGACTTCATGTCAACAATATGTGAGACAGACCCAAAGTGTCTGAGGTTTAATATATTTTTTGTTGAGTCAATGGGGACGTGTACACAACAGGCCCTCCGTTTTGGCACCAGAGGTGAAACAGATGGGTACGAAATCGCAAATACTCGGAGGTGGTGGGCTTTAAATTCACGAGAAAATAGGCATGAGGCGTTTGATTAGCATCGTGGTATGCATGTCATTCAAGAAGTTCAATACTGTTTGGATATCACTTGCACTTGTGTTGTATATCTAGGGCTTTTAGCAAGACCACTTAATAAGCAATGGGCGTGATTGTGCGATGGGTTGACTTTGTTGAAACACAGTTTGTAATTACACTAGAATTACGAAGATTAACTTCGCGCGTAATCCTCAGTTTAATATCTTCTTCGTGTTCTCATACATATCGTCGAAGATGACTATATGAATTTGACTGGGGTCAGACACAATCCAGTGGTATTCACTATGAATGCCTTCCACAAACACGATGGAATCACCTTGACTTTATTGCAGGAGAACGAACACCGCTTGCTACTCCTTGTAACACCACACGATATGTTGGGGTGGACGATTGATCAAATGAAGTTTATGTTCCATCGAACGTTTAACAAATTGGGTTTTCCCTCAACCATTCGGTCCAGCGATTAACATGTCAAATGGATGGCAAAGGTACAAAGACTACCAACATGCATGATCTCAGTTTCGTCTATGACCTTTGAAGTGGAAAGAGGGAGCAGTGATAGCAGAGGTAGCCATAGTGCAGATAATGTCACTTTTGAAACAAAGACACTAGACAAGAGACTTTATACTTTCTCAGGACATGTTTATTTCAAAAATATTTTTTTTTAAATGAAACACGATAGACCAAAATACTTAAAAGCCATCGATAAAATAAACATCAAAACGATCAAAGTGAAATATAAACAAGTCACTGTACAACATTTTTTTTTGTGGTGAAGGAGTAGTGTCTTAGGGATAGTTTATTATGTTAGTAGAGTCTATACACTTGGTACTATCCCAAAGGAGTCCTACAGAAATTATCTTTCGCGAGTGTCAATCATGGTCCTGTCCTGAATGGAGTGATTTTCCTCGGGGTCGGGTTCTGCTTTTAACACTGTGACTAACACATTTATCAAGGTCACTCTTTTTACTGGACAATTTAGGTTCAATTTTTCCCTTTAATGCATAACACAAACCAAGCTGCGAAACACAAACTGTTCCAGTCAAGTACATCTAGCCAGTGAGAGTGTAACCACAAGTTATACACACATCTTCGTAAGCATCCAGCGTGATTAAAATTTCACAAAGAAACTTTTCTTCAAAAAGAGTTCTAAAAGTTTGCAGATGAAAGCGCGTGATTTTAACAGATTGAATTTCTCATGTTAGTTTAAAAGTACCACCCTCATGTTTTTGGGTGGTACCTTATTGCACAGATCGTAAAGCGCCCACATGGAAACGGTTGGTAAACGAAATCCAAGAAATCAAGTATCTAAGACTCGCCATGACAACCCAAATTCATTGAATATAGCTCTCGTCGAAAGAGTTGTTAATCCACTACAGTTTGAATACTATCATTGATTTCTTTCCACGGCAACTGTTTTATCACTAATGATGAAGGTCCTGGAATGGCATCATGTGTTTATAATTCATTTTTTTTGTCAGAGGTAAGAGATGTACTTTTTGTACAGGCCTGATGACACTCCGTAGACTTATGCAAATAGTTTAGTCACTTGTTCGTAGTGCACCACAAGTTCCACAGACGTTTCCTCTTGATCCAATATTTATTCGTGTAAAAGAGTTTGGTATTACTCTAAGTATTCCTTTGGAAATAGGTGTAATATGTCTAGTCAGTCGGACCACTAGAAGTCTATTAAATGAATCAGTCCTCTTATAGAATTCAGGTACCAATTGTTTTTGCGTTGAACATGTTTTGACCAGCTCTCAGTAAATCTATTCTCTCAACTTTAGAAAAAAAAACCCCAAGAAATATTCTCTTGTAAAGTATAGATCGAGACATTACTGAGGTTGTGTCACGGTAGCCAGATGTAATCACCTTTTTTGCTTGAAGTAATAAAATCAGTGTAGAGTATCAGGACTAGCCTCGTTTATATTTGTGACTGAAGTAGTTTCCTCTCATAATCAGCCTCTGTTTATTTTGGAAGAGGGTATATTATATAAATGGAAAAATGATTTTGAGTTTGTATTTCACTTGCATTATGGCAAACTCTAGGTAATTGCTTTTTCTCGAATCTACAGGGAAGCCACAAATGTTCTCTTGTAAAGTAACTATCAAGAAAATACTAAGGTCGACACATTAAAGATACGTAGTGACAGTGCGGAGACAACTGAGTTCCAGGTAAGCGGAATCTTTCTGCTCACCCTCGTGAACTGAAGCACTTGACTTTATCACCATCGCCCAAGTAGATAAATCCGGCTCAGGCTAAGGCTTCGGGGCTAGTTTCTCCCATATATTTAAGCCATTTTCCTCAGAAAGCTTGGAAACGACTTTCAAAATTGCAGTATTCACACAAACGCATAGGGAACGAATATTCTTTAACAGGTTCATTTCGATAATGGTACGTTGAAACCAGCAGTAATTTGCTCAGGCAAAGATGACATCCGTAGAGTGGTAGCCGCATGGTTTTACGTGGAGAATGACATTGATAATGAACACTAGTAAAGAGTCCTCAGGTAACACGCATAAACATCACTTTCCATGGTAGGCATTGCAGTAGTAGTAGGAGTAGTAGTGGTAACAGCAAAGTTGCCGTTATGGTACTCAAGCGCTGAGGTAACATTATACGGCATCCCTGGACGATTTTCTTTTTTTTATATGCTTTCTAATATGAACGTGTCCGTATGGTAAAGTGAAGTGGTTGGAAATCCACACTCGCTTCTGGAACACGATTTGATACACTTTTTCCAAAGAATGACTGATAACATGGTGTGTGGCGAAACGTGCAATTTTGTGAGGTTGGTAGGCGGTTATATTAAAATGTTGATCCTCTCCTGATTGTAAAGCTTGTTTCAGCACGGCAAAGGTCATCACTTGACTCGTACGTTAAATGAGAATCTATCCTTTGACGTCACACTCTGTGTGCGCTTCTATTGCGGGGAGGGGTCCCGGTATTCGTAGCTTTAATGTTTGTGACCGTTACTAGCAAAACTTAGAATCTTGTCTTTGGGGTGCTCGTCTGTCAATAATCCTAAGTCAGGTCACGTATGCCCCAATGATGACAGTTCCAATTCGTCGACGTCTATGATGTCCAGTTAATCTTCGTATTTGTTTTTGTCGTAAATCATCTGAAAGTAGAGGGAAAGATTGAATAAAGACTTCGTCTCGGGTATACACGGTCGTAGTGCCATTTTGACCCAGAAGCAATTTAACATCACTTTGGCAAACGATTGTTGACTTTCGCTTTTCTCTACGTGATCTAATTCAAGTACTTCTCTTTGAATTACTTTTAGTCATCAAAAGTGTGGAACCAGGAAATATAGCCACAGACTTATTTCAGTTTCAAACAGGCATTCACGTAGTCTGCGAATATGCCTTTCTGAGCCTGGTAGCCATTGCGGTATTGCTCTATATCGGAATGTGGTAAATTTCGTACACTTCTATTAGCTGTTATCCCAGGTCCATAGCATAATTCCACGCCGATCCACGTTCCCGTCAATACTCGTTCTTGATGAGTGTTATGACAAGGTTGCTCTTGCGTACACCTTTTGATACAAGTACAGCACAAGCAAAATATCAGTTTTCCTTGGCAATGATGATGTAAAACGTGATGGTACATCACAGGTAGGCCAGACTTTATATTTAATCAATCCTTCGTATTTTCGAATGTGTTTCCATGAGACAATATTTGCACACGGAAGGATACAACGAACACACGTCCAGGTATTTGATTTGTTCTAATTTCTCCTCGTCGGCGTGGTAAAGCAAACAGGTGGCACTCGTCCGTCCTCCGTACAAACTGTCCCATATGTTCAGAGGGTCCACTAGCCTGTAACTTTCCACGAAACGTTTAAATTTGGGATAGGTTTTTAAAAGTTGATCATACTCATGTTCCCACATTTCCACCATTTATTATCATTGTAATTCTAACTTAAAGCGCCGCTGATAAGTATTCTCCTAAAGTTTTCCATGGTACGTTGTAAAAACTGATATTTAGTGTAACGTTGAGGGTAACAGATGGGACATCCATGAAATAAGCAACAGTTCAACTTGTTGAAGATCTGTTGGTTTTCTAAGTCCCAACGATCCACTGAATACGTTCCGATAGTCTTTTCGCCTCCTCCGTTTTGGGTTTGTTGGTTCCATTTATCTTTCATGTCGCACAACTATTGTAAGGGTTTTGACCGGGTATTGATTTTTGACAAAGTTCGTCGCTTGAAGACGGATGACAGTCATGGTGTTTTTGGGCATGAATCGTTTGCGGTACCGTAAGGAACATTCTTTGGAAATGGTGCAGGATGTTTATAAAGGATCGATTCTTCTATGCTCCCTGAATAGTTATCAACATTTTCCTGAACAACGCCGTAAGATGTCCACGTCGGAACAAAAATGATTTAACATTTCTTTCTGATAGTCGAAGGGGTATGAGGCCGAGTGCATACCAACCATAGCAAACTTCTCGTTGTTCGGTGCTCATGCTGTTGCGATAGTAGTGATCATAACGCAAATGTGTGTGGTACAAGGACGTTTTGATTGGCTTTGATTTTGAAAAAATGCGGGAGAAAACCTTTGGTAATTTGAAACTTGTTGTTGGACTGCTGTTCGTGATGAAAGGTGTCAATTCTGATGGCCTGCTAACTTGATCCAAACAGGGGGCTTGTACTGTCGTGATTAATGGAGAGTGTTAAGCGATCGTCTACTTTGGCTTGACATTGCCGTTTCAGTGCTGTTAGAAAAGAATCCCACACATCGGTGATAAACACTTCTGCTTTCTCTAGCGGTACTTTGGGCTTGAAATCTTTAATTTTCATCGTGTGGTTCTAAGTTTTCTAAAAGGGCGTTTTTTCGTGTCTTGAATATGGTAGTACTTTTCAAGGGTTACTGGTGGTAGAATTTGTCTTGACGAAGACTACCTAGGTCTGGATTCTGGCTCACTCATGTCATCTTCGAAATTGCTATCATGAATGTGATTCAAGACTTCAGCTACTGTACGAGATATGTCACGTTTCTGCCTCTTACTTTCTTATCCATTCTCTATGAAATGTGATCGCTTCATTTTGGGTGCATTAAGTCAACTGACTACATTTCAAACGCCATGCATTTCTTGCATATTAATGTAAGTACAGTGTCTTCCATATATAAATTGCCAGTGTCTTCCCTCCAAGTATTCATTTCACTATCAGTCCTACCAGAAAGATGGAAGAGCAAATACAGATGGAACTTCTGATCAGAGCTTGGCAAAGTGTCATATAGGGTTTTATGCAGAGTAGCCGACGGAATACTCTCCCTCCTTGAGATAAATGTCAACGTACTTGCTATATCTATCAAAAAAAGGACACTAGTCTTCTGAATGTCCAAAACGTCCAAAAAAGAAAAACAAAAGAGACAAAGGTCAAAATACATGTTACCGTTGACAAGATGAAGGACATTCGTATTCAGATTGCTCTAAGAAACAACAGGAGCAGTTCCAAACAGGAAGAAGAGGGACACTACTCTCCGAAAAGGTAGAACACAGGCACGTCATAACTACGCACGGACGCACGCAAGCACGCGCACACACGCACGCACATTCATATTTAGTTATTCTAAATTTATATGAATGGGTTTTAGAATTTGTGGGTTTGGGTGGGTGTTCTTTTATGTGAATTATAAAAATTTAAAGCCAAACAGAAAATCACTGAAAAGTCGGTCTGATTTAAAAGGAGCGTGGAGAGATAAACTAATAAAATAGAAAACTACCAAACATAATAAAGATGTTGGTAGTTATTAATTGGAACAGAACTTTTTTAATATGTTATATGTGTTACAATAGCTATATATAATTAAAGAGATGTGATGCAGTCAGATGCAAATATCAGGTTTCATTGCATCTCTCTACTGGAGAGATAATATGACGCAGTTCTCCATTACAGAAGAAAAAAAATCGTTTGAAGTAGTTCTCTCCACAGAAAAACAAATTTCGAATATTATTATGTATATTAGGCCAATGATTACATGGTACTAAATGCTTTCGTGTAACAATCTTCCAGAAGAAAAAAAACATTTCAAACCTAGAATGAATCAAAGTAATCAAATCGTAGCCTCGGTTAGAATCTAAGATTAAATTATATGAAAATGTCAGCATCCTACTTCTTCGATCATTATTGCCCCCACTGCGATCAGAAAAATGGCCTAACCTAATTTACAAAAAGTTTCGAGATATTCTGAACAAAATTTCAGTGTCACGCAGGTGCAGAATAGTGCAGCAAAATAAATTGGTAGAAGTATAGAAATTCGCCATGATAACATCAACGTTAACCAGTTCTTCTAAGAAGTTTCTGATAAGGTCATTTTATGTTTAAGTACATTTTCAATTGTATATATATATCAACCAAGTACATTCAAAAGCTTTACTTGCTAATTAACTTTCAAAATTAAACTTATTCAATCCCTCCAACAAAGCAAACAAAAACAAATGATTGGACGCGACTCGTATCGAGCGAAGGTAAAATGGACAATATGTTCTTGCAGGTGCATTTTGAGAGCATTATAAATGCAATCAGTAAAATACACCAGAAAGATTAAATTGCTATTCGAAATTTGCAATGTTAGAAACGTTTCTAATATAAGGAAGTATGAAAGCTGTTTTGAACTGCAATGAATTAATACAAGAGCATATTATACAGTGGATTGTAAATAAATTGGTTGAAATACATATTATCATTACCGATATCCCAGTTTTTGTACAACTAGTATTGGACAAAATAAATTATCGACTATTGGCTTGCAGTCATGATCTAAATGTATTCATGGATTTTATTTCAGACGAACTCTCTCTCTTTCTCTTTCCCTCTCTCTCTCTCACATGTACGAAGTTTTGCAAGTTCATTTGTGAAATACAATTCAATATATCATTAATACACGACTGGGGACATTTCTTTTTTGTTTTTGAATAAAGTATCGTCTCCAGCCCTTCATAACTGAAATAACGTCCTTGAATAATTAACGATTTTTGTAGGAAAGCTGTCACTAAGTACATATTGGAGAAAATATTGATGGCGTATGTTTATCTTCTAAGACGGTGTATCCATAACGTATGTTGATGTTGCTATTAGATCCACTACAGTCTCTTTTCAAAGTCATTCGTAAGAGTACACACACACACACACAGATATATATATATATATATATATATATATATATATATATATATATATATATATATATATATATATATATATATATATATAAATTTAAATTCTATTTTAATTCGAATCTTAAGAAAACTTACAACCAACATCCATTTTGTTTATAATATTTCCTTTGGTAATATGATGTATAAGATATCATTGTCACGACTATTTTCGTCTTTAACAAAGTAACAGAAAATAGTTAAGACCAAAACGTTTTCTAAAACGGAACGTACAATTTTTTCCTACAATATAACGTGAAAACTGTTAACAGAACGTATCCTATTGCGAATTAAATCACAAATAATTATATAATTTCTAACACAGGTCCTAATGATTAAAATTCTGGATAAGCTTTAGTAGTATTTAAAACTAAATCCAAAGCTGGATTTAAATTGTAGTAAATAACATGTAGATCTCTCATTTCTTAGTGAATTGTCAATGTTCTGGACCCAGAATAAGATGAAGATGTTGTTTGTAAAGCCAAAAGCAATGATTTAGGTCAGGTACAAAATATGCTTGATTTGGACAAAGTGAAGTAAAACAATACAATTATCCATAGAATATAATGAATAAACAAACTAAGAAACGATGCAAATTAAATATACATAACATATGGATATTTAGTACCCCGGACTTAAAAGCCATCATAACGCATATATTTTTATAATTTTGTTCTTTATAAGGGAGCAAAGATAATTGCTCGTCATTTCTCCAGAAATCGTCCTACAATATGCATCTTTCTGATTCTATTTTGCATTCATTACCGAATTAATTTTGATAATAGCTTAGCAACATTGACTTCACTTTTTGACGTGAAAATCACACAATTCCGAATGTTAAGAGTGTATGTATTGAGTCCGTCCAATTGCATCATCACTCCAGTAGTTGCAAAGAAAAACATAAACGCAGGTAATGAAATGGAATGTATAACTGCAAATTAATTTATAAAATACTTCCCACCGTCACTACAACCATCATTTTTACCATAACGCTGTGGAGCACTAACAAACCAACCAGCGTACACGAGATATACATCTACGTCGTGACAAAGCAACTGATATATGAATACGTCGTCATGATAGGATTCCTCAAGGAATATAATATGCAACCATTCCCTCGTCTTCCATACAGTCTCGATTCGATCCAAGTGGTATTTGTTTGAATTCCACAGTTTCGATTAGCTCCAAGTGATATTTGGGTGCATTTCATGAGTAGCTCCAAGTAATATTGTCTGTATTTAATATGACCTTGAGTAGCTCCAAGTAATATTTGTCTGCATTTAATATGACCTTGAGTAGCTCCAAGTAATATTTGTCTGCATTTAATATGACCTTGATTAGCTCTAAGCGCTACTTGGCTGAATTCCAAATAGTCATGATTAGCTCTAAGTGATATCAGGCTGAATTTTATATAGCCTTGATTAGCCTTGATTTGCTCCAGGTGCTTTTTGGCCGAATATCAGTATCAGAAATTTTGTGGGAAAGCCGACATTCGGTTGGAGGTTCGGATTTACAGTACATGAACAAGGTACCAAAGAGGGTGTACAAGTGGCATTGGCTAGTTAGAAAATGAGCGTTAGAAAATATGTAGAGGTACGCGGAGAGTACTAGGCGTGATGCACAGCTGTACTGTTTGCTCCAAAGAAAAGTGTTGTTAATCGCAAGAATAATTACAACTTTTGAACACCCTTCTTATCCTAACTAAATGTGAAGATTATAATGACGCTTAACCATCTTATTATGGTTTAAAGCGAACTCATTACTCTAAACGTTACTAAATACCAAAACACAGTATATATTTATCACGTTCTAATGATTTCTTATGGAAAGAATGCTTAACTATGGAATTGGAAGTGGAACGGGGGTCGGTTATCCACATATTAACAGAGCAGTAGAGAGGTTGGACCCGGGGGTCGGTTATCCACATATTAAAAGAGCAGTAGAGAGGTTGGACCCTACCAATTGGTTTTGAACAAGTTTGTTTAAGAATAAATATTTACACGAAAATTCGTTTGAAAAAGTCAATAACGCCAAACTGAAACCTCTAATCGAATCGAGATTTTCTACGTAGCATCGATCTGGGGGTAAGTTCGCGCTGTTACTTCGCTGTTAACACCCGTGTTTATGAAATTTTGTGAGTGTTTGTTTATGTACTCGTTCATGTTATTTTTGTCAGATCACGCTCTCTGCTGCTGTAATTTAATCATTGTTATATCAAAAATGAATTATAAAGCTCACTCAGCTAGACTAGCTCAAAAGCGTTTAGAAGTAATTAAGAAATATCTACCTGTCAATGATTCTGTCAAACAACAATTTCATGAGTGTCATAAAAAGGAGAATTGAAACAAGGTGCAGAACAATTATTTAAACCGATTACTAAACCAACAAAGAAAAATGTTCAGCAACTGAGGCAACACAACAACTCTTGAAACATTGCCTGCCGATATCGCTGGGCGTCTTCGACCATCTCAACCACCACCCATGGAACTTCCTTAACTACCACCTAAAATTCAACCACAACCTAAAACCATTAAAAAACATAGTCAAAATAGTAGATAAGTTCACGCCTGAATGTATTACTGATATCAAAGACCCAGAACAATTAATAAAGATTTCCGCGTGTGGATATTATCAAAGAGAAAAATATGTGAAACATGAATATATTAATACGCTGAAATATGGCAAATGGATTAGAAAAGTATTTCGTATTGCTTATGATATTCATCAGAATCGAATATATGGAAGATATTAATCGGTTTGATATTTTAACCAGATAGTGAAAGAATATATTGAAATTGTAAAAGAAATGAGAAGGCAAATGTAAAAGAATGAAAAAGCAACTTGAAAAATCAGAAGCAGAAAATAAAAAAGCAATGATGATGAAGAAAATATCTATGATGCTCCAGGTGCCACTGGAAGTGGTATTGGTACAGGTACCAGGGAAGTAACCTTGTTATTTGCCCCGACAACATAGTTGATGACGTAGATAGATTAGAAATTTTGGTTGGCGAAAAAGTAGCTGGTAATAATTCTCCTGAAATTATCAACGAAATCTCATACATTTGTCAACGATTATTTACCGGTGGCATTATGGATATTGACATTTATTGGTCACTCATTAATGAAATTACCGACGATTATCATAGCAACTGAGAGGTAGTCCGATTAAGTCACTGATTAAACAGTTAAATATAATTGTTATAATAGATGATCATACACGCTGCTCAATGTGGACCAACCATGGTTAGGGTGGTAAATTTAAGACTACCTGTATACAAGAAATGTTATTGAGATGGACTCGGTGATGTTGCTAAGGGTTTATTTGGAAGAATCGTCCCGAAAGCAATACTGATTGCAAAGCAATTAGGCATGAAATCTAGGCAATTATCGAGATCGAATGTGAAATTTTAAAAACGATAATACCGAATATGCCATCGATGACAGTGTTTGTTTTATCAACAACGGCATCATGGCGTTGTTCGACAGAGCCACATACATGATCGACGGAAGAAATATTGTTTTGATTAAAAAAGACGTCGATAGTATTTACGTTGCAAATAGCATCACATCAAGGTGTTTCTGCACCGCGACATATATTCGTTGCGCTTCAAGATGTTACACGATTAAATACACAAACGAGTTCCGGTATGATCTTTGACAAAATAGGCGTTTCAGAAGATTCATTAAGGATAAATGGACATCAAGAAAATCGGATGATATTTTATTGAATTTCGAGCAAAATCATGTAGAACGTGCGTATAATCGGCTGCGGTCATTTATGGGACCCGATCAGAATATTCATAGTGGTTTACAAAAATCACAGTTTGATTTCGCTAATTTATATCCGATTTATTATTTTTCACTGGAACATTTTGATCGTTTTAGACAGTCTGTTGTTGATATACATTTTCGATTTCGTGTTAACAGAGATGTTGGAGATGTTCTCAATTACAGAGCAATCGCGGTTATATTATCCAATTAAACAATGTTACTTGAAGGTGTTGGTGGTCGCATCAGTCTTTGATGCCCTCGTAGAGAAAATTCAATCGATACTGACTTAAGTCAGTACATTTAGAAGTCAGAATTATATCATAAATATCACTTCATCATGTTTGTGTCAGTCTGACCCCAGATCAGATTAAACGATTACAATCACCGTTAGCATGACAATGCGGAACAAAATTATCTTTAAACAAGTACAAATGAGCGGTGCAAATAAATTATCCTTAACCAAGCGTCAATTCAAGAGATTAAACGAAGCTAAACACACCAATAAAGGAATATGATCAAATCCCTTTGTGGGTGCAATCAAGGATACTATTAAAACTGGAAAAATATTTCCGTTTCTCGCAGTAATACTAGTATTAATAGCTGCATCCCCACCAGCTGTTGAAAAATCTTCGGCAACAAATTTCTAGTATTGTTACTTCGTCGTCGATCAGTGATAGGTTGTTAAAATTCGGAGAAAACATGAACGGTATCATTAACATGAATAAGAAAAAAATTATTAAAGTGGGAACACCAACAGAAGATCTTGATGCTACAACGAAGAAATATGTCAATAATAAGGATATTCTGGTTACAACTTCGTTAACTACAAGCATTGATGGAATGACTACATTTAAAACTAATTTTACGAATCAAGCACAACTGTTTCTGAATTTTTGTAGAAACATAAACATAACCATTTATGAATTCTTTGGAAGTCAAGCAGCCATTGACATAAATTCTTAATATATATAAATACGAGACTTACGGTATTATTAGTTAGTGGAATTTCTAATATCGTTCAAAAACTAATCTCTTTAAAATTTCTCATGGACGACCTAACAATATCGTATACACAATATCATCAAGTCATCAACATTTTCATTGGAAAATAACTTTATCAAACATACCTCGGAGGTAACAAGGATGTATAGGTTGTCTGTGTCCTGCTCTGCACAATTCATGATATTTACTACAGTGCAACAGTGTCATTTAGCTGATGATTTTTCTGTATATATTATAGTAAATAAAGATGCCGAAACGAATATATACTGGAATAATCAGATAAATAGTTAACTCCGACATTTTACTGGTGGTGTATCGAATTCGTTGCTGAAACACTTCCCTTTGTCCTTTTGGCAACGACGTTGTCTTAGACAATAACTAATGTATAATGATAGACGTTGACATATACAGATACGATCAAGTAATAAAATGGCAGAATAAATTAAAAACCACCATGGATAATAATATAGATAAAATAAAGAAATATCGTAGACGTGTGGCCATTGTTGATAGTGTCGTTTATTTGATTTCTACGCTAGTTACTCGAACTGGCGTTGTATTAGCATCATTGGATTCGTCAATGAAAATGACGGCACATATCGCTGAAATAGTCGTTGTTTCATCGTCAATGTCAATCTCTGGAATATTTAATATTGTCACGAAAAAGATAAATACGTAGATGAATAAAATATTAAACGAGTACTCCAATTGTCATCATTGATTTTTAGTCGCTTAATGATGGAATGATATCTGACGAAGAATTCAGTATTATAATAAAGATCTACAATGAAGTATTCGACAACAACGTCGCCAAGGAGGTGTCAGTGACTGCGTCACCGTCGGTGATTTAAGAAAAAATAGTTTTTAATGTCAACATTCGATCAGCGATCGCAGGAATTATTATAAAATATCATCCCTAATACTGCTCCGGTAAGAACCACAATGATATCTGCGAGTTCAAATAATCCTGAGTTCAGCATTAATTGTTCGACCGCACTACCATCATCCGAGATAATGTGGGCGCAATTCCTAGTTTATTATAGTGGGCCCAACATCAGGTCGACATCGTTTGGTGGCCTTCCATCTCAAATCGAACAAATCAATGAAGAACTCGAGCGCATAAATAAGTCGGTTACGGGACGCGAATCAAAGACAGCCATTGCCGTCCACCAGCCAACGTTGTCATCGGCGGTGGAAATACTGTCGCCGGATTACGATGTGGACATGTATCAGTCTTCGATCAGATCAGTGTTACGATGGTCTGAGCCAAGATTAGATGAGTGTATAACAAAGGAAATAAATTGAGATTTTTTTGTTATCATAAACAGCTACGACAGCTACTACAATACACGTATGGAAAACTGGCCATCTTTCAATTGACAAATATTTTGATGAAAACAGGAATAACAAAAGAATTATAATATTTGATAGAGAAACTGAACAACTCAGTGTAGGATTTACTGTTAATGTAAATTATTTAAATTATTAATCGGAAAATACCAAGTCTGAACATGCAAGAGTTCTCACTGAACTAAAATATATTTCCAAGTATTTTCACGAGGACAAAGGCTTCAAATCATTGAAATGATAACAACCTTAAATACAATACATTCGCGCCAACGAAGAAATATTGATGTTTTTCACACTGCGGGATTACAACAACTTATCAAATATTTTAATCTAACACACGAACATTCACAAACATTTATATTTCCATTATTTAACAATACTGACCTAAAAAAATCAGTCAATGATCTAATCAGTGAAAGCCTAAAACATCCTTTACTCATGAAAGAAAGTAGCTAAACCTTCAATTATTTTACGTCACAATAATGATGACGGCACGTTTCGATATCACGTCCATGATCGCGGTTAACTCAGTATGTGACGCCATCGACCGTAGTTATCAAGTCGGTAACGAAGCCTGTGATAAAGTCACCGGTGAAAAATCCAATCATGCACAGCAGGGATACATTCTCTAATAATTTACCCCTCAAATGTCACCAGGCTAATTGATATTATCAGAATCAATCAATGTTGTTTATCTGCGATGTCATAGTCGCCTCTTATCATGGATAAATTTCAAATTTCCTGACCAATCTGACCAGTTGTTGGGTCTTAGGTTAGATTCGTTAAATATAAACCTGTATGTGAGATCTTAAGATCTCCACGTTCGTAATGACTTCATCATAATTACATCACGGCTTTAAATACCAAGCAAAAATTATCAAATAATTATTTTTACCTGATTTTGTGTTGATCAGAAATAATTTTTTGTGATACTTCACTATTAGTTTCGTTGTCACTGGTGACGGAATCATTGGTGACTTCGTCGTTGGTGACACAGTCATATTCGTCTTTATCTTTAGCCAACAACTTCTTCGCGTCTTTGTTCAACAAATCTGTCATCGACATGATATCTCTCAGCTGTTTTATACGAGCGTGTAAAAGTCACTTAGTTTCGTTTTCATGAGATAATTCTGACCTAACCTTTTCGATGGCCCGTGATAACGACACAAATAATTTCACTTGCGAATCCGTGATTGCTGCCAGCGATCGTAACATTTTTATAAATAGATAATCAGAGGGCATTGCATATCTATTATCTGATCTTTTGGAATTTTAATAATTCAATATCGCTCATCATTGTTTCAGGATAAGGTTGTTCAGATATTTTCACTATGTTGTTTTATACATTTTTATTGCAGTAATACTTGATGTGATGTTAACGTGCTTCATTATATAAGAACTATTTGCTTAAATAAAATAATTATCTCTGAATGAATATACACATATGTTTCTGAATTCTGAAAGCATTATGCATTATATTTACTTTTAATAGCAGTGTTTACTAGAAAACTAGCGAGTTTTTCTCTTAGTGATTTATCAGGTATAGACTTTAACGGATGAATTAGTTTCACATCTTCGAGATGCCGCTGTCGTAACTCTTTGCTTTTATAGGCATCATCATGCACGTGACACGCTTGATCATTCTTGTTTATTGGATACTCTACAGGTCACGGTAGATCTTGATCATCAAGTCAGATATCACGTCGAGTTCCAGGACCACAATAATTATATCTGAGTATGCTTTTTCCCCCGTGATACTTCGCCCATGGAAGTCTAGGTAATTTTCCTAACGAAGCGCGGCAATATCACCTCCCGTCTCTGTGTTTGAAGTAAATTTGTATTTTTGTTTGTGTCGTACTTTTCACACTTTCCTATCACTGCACGCTTTTTAGTTTTTGTTATTATTGTTGTTAATCCAGTGATAGATGTGACTACCTTGCATCGAACACAATATAATTTCATATTATTTATCATATGGAGATAATTGACTTTTCGGCGACACGAAAACAAAGGCCAGTCAAGCATCATCCAGCACTACCGAATTCTATCAGAATAATAATAATAATAGGTCCACCTGGATCAGGCAAAACACAATTATTGCTTAATCTTATAATGAGATGGCTGAAGTGGGCTAAATTTTATTTAGTAGCACTATTTGTAGATGATCAGCGATGCTATGAAGTACTTAAAGATTTTAATAAAAATGCAGCGTCGTTATATGAAGACAGTGACGTTATTGATTTTATCATTGATATTGACGACGTGTCATCTGCAAATGACCTTGATGGTAGTATTAATAATTTAGTAGTGTACGATTATGTCATGCTAGACAAACGATCAAATCCAACCGAATGTCAAGATAACTTAACGGACTTGATACAATATTTGGATAAAAACCACAGCAGAAGAGAGGATGAACAGATCAAAAGAAATGAGTGTGAG
The DNA here is from genome assembly GCA_016746295.1 of Potamilus streckersoni. Taxonomy (NCBI): domain Eukaryota; kingdom Metazoa; phylum Mollusca; class Bivalvia; order Unionida; family Unionidae; genus Potamilus; species Potamilus streckersoni. Next base: position 347,628 of record JAEAOA010000514.1, on the reverse strand, counting down.
ACGCAAACAAAACAAACATGAAATTTGAAACAAATACGTCAACGAACGAGTAACAAAATTAAACTAACCATTATATTTTTATTGTTGAAATAAGTATGTTAGAGGATTCGATTTAAAGTTATTGACCTTAGCAGAAACCTTTATTTTTGCTCCACCCTCTCTGCCGCTAAAGAAATAAGAGCATACCATACACATCAAGCCAATCAAATATTAATTGCAAGGACGTACGATCCTAAACAAAGTCACGGAAAGTAGCGAAACCATATTTAATAAAATTAACAAATAATTTATTTCTCAGGTACAAAGTAAAGATTTAAGAGACATTTGCTATATTGTCATATAAATCCAATAAAAATCCCAAATATTCTATCACAAGTGCACAATTTCGAATTTTCTTAGTTTTGGACACATTATATCGGGATTCTCGAGGAATGTTTTATAGTAATTTTGCACTAAAGTTACTTTTCACTTTCTGATCCGGAACGCAGATTTCTGGATTAGCTAAATAAATTAATGTTTAAGAATTATGATTCCATTTTGATTATGTTATGAAATCAACGTAATTAAAGTTATTATCTGCATAAAATACATCACTTGTACGAAACAAACTATCTCTTAAATATATACCTTTTTAATTTGATGTGAAACAATTATTGTCTTTCAGACGTTAGAGATATCACATCTGGCCAGGCTTGATCCATAGATAGAGAAGACAAACGTCACTACTAGGACGTGAAAAGAGCTAATTAATTCTAATGGACAGCTGGGAACACTGTGCACGTCAGATCTTAATCTTCAAGTTGACTTCAACGCCTAATGTAATCATTTGGAGGTGACTTGAGTTTATGTCCTTTATTAGTGCAAAATAGAAAGAGAAAATTAAAAGCAGAGGAATAAAATGTGTTGTGCTAGTAATTTTAATGCTGTTCATTTATTAAAATGTTTAATTGCATTAAAATTAACACAGTATAAAGAATGTCCAGAAAGGCAATTATTAACAAAATACAGATGGATTTGGTAAACTTATTTCCTGCCGAACAGCTAAGTAGTTTAAAACAATCATATTGTTTTCTTGCAAACGTTTCATGCAGGAATAGCTATTTTGGGTTGTTTGTTACTTTTTACAGACTTGTATGAATTTCTTGATTAAGATTTCTTGCTCTTGTATTTTTATAATTTATCGAAAACTCCAAAGTCCTTTTCTATTTCCTTTCTTGCCCTTCCCTCACCCCGAAAAAAAAAAAGAAGGAGACTGGAAGGAACTTTATTTTCTGATGAATGGAATATATTTCTTTTTGTTAAGGCGTCACAACTCCAGATATGCAGCCTTGCATGTGTCCATGACGTGTTGCTACAGCGGGAGAAACTGTCAAGATAACCAGCAAGCGAGTAAAACGTTTCTAAAAATATATGATTAATGGTGTCATGCATATTTCACTTTTTTCTGATGTGCGAATTAATATTTTTAAATGTTTGAACGTATCAAATACAAGAATTGAATGTAACTGAAAATATTTACGCATAATGTTGATAGCCACTGACAAAGTTTACACATAATGTTTGATGTTCTCTATGGGAATCAATGAGTTTTATTTTGTCTCTGTCTCTCTGAGGTTTGGAATTATATTTTCAACTTAACAAAAGTTACCAGGTAAGAATAATTATTTACAACGTTTATTATTTAAGGTTTTTATTAAACTTCCAAACTGATGTCGCTACAGCTGCTTAACAGTGGGTATATCTTTCTGTGTGCATTTTATTCTTAATTTTTGTTCGTTTGCTCGTTTAATTGAAGAAAAGAAAGTTTCAACATTTTGACTCTACTCTTTCCATGTACTAAATGTGATATAGAAGGAATTCAAATAACATAGGTACATTGAACTGCACTAGACGTGATATAGAAGGAATTCAAATAACATATGTACACTTTATTGTACTAAACGTGATATAGAAGGAATTCAAATAACATAGATACACTTTATTGTACTAAACGTGATATAGAATGAATTCAAACAACATAGGTACACTTTATTGTACTAAACGTGATAAAAAAGGAATTCAAATAACATAGATACACTTTATTGTTCTGCACGCGATACAGAGGGAAATCAAATAGCATAGGTACACTGAACTACACTAAACGTGATATAGAAAAAATTCAAATAATTTATATATACGAGAGATTGGAATAAATGAAGTACTTCTTAAACTAGCAGTCGTTTTACTTTCGTTAAAAACGTAAGATTTTCCGTTAAGTGTTCTTCCAACCCAGCCAGAACTATATGGCTTTAAATGTAAAGTCAGCTATCTTTACTCTTGATAGTGATGCATAGTTACTAAGGAAAAATAATACAAGTTATGTATTTTCATTAGTAAGTGATGCGAAAAGTAATTCTTTTGGTTTAACATTGGATGAAGCGATTACTCCGAGTCTAATGAGTCGTTTCTGAAGCGAATCGAACAAATCCTGTATTAGGCCTACGAAACAATAACACAATTTTACCTTTACTGAGCGACATTCATTTTGCTAAGATTTTGATTTATCTCTGTTTTCTATTCTTGTCTCCATCCATGATTGCTAATTAGCGGACATTGTTAATTATATTCACGAGGGAACAGTATCAAGGCTTAATGAGACAATAAAAGCCTATCGGTGTTTACATATACGTTGGCAAATACTGACGTGTGTGATTCTGTAGATTCCGGAAAGCAAAGTTTCGCTAAAAATTACGACTAATTCATTAAAATAAGACTAATTCCAAAAAAAAACCCACGAAAAAATATTTTCATATCTTTTCATTCCAATTTTTGTGAAAATATAAATATAAAATTTCCATCATGCTGTGCAAAGCTTGATATCTTGTTTCATAAATATTTTACATACAGCACCTAAAAGAGGCTCTTTATGAGCTAGGACAAATAAATAGAAACTGACTTACATTAGAGACATAGAAATTAATCTTTGATAAAAAAAGACTGACCAGACGCCATTCGTGTCTTTGAAGTTATCTGCTCTTACTTCTTTTGACCACAACGATAAACCCGCCTTGATGCATTCCTAATTCGGTCGAGCATTATTTTAAGTTAGGCGCAAATTGTTTACAAAATGATAAAATTGTAATTTACTGCGACAGATTAAGCCAATCCAATCCTAATGCTTCCTTAAGTCACTTATATTTATTTGATCAATCTGTAAAAGTGTTGTGAATTTACGAAGGGTGGGGTGGTGTTTTAAACCTCAATTATGGAGCTAGTTTGGTATATAATAAAAATAAACAATTTTCTTTTCCTTTGTTATTACCGAATATATTTCGCCACTCGCTAAAATATCACTAAAATATATTGTAATAAGATGTAGGAGATGCGCATTTTGTTATCGCTCCCCGTTTATGCAATTCTTAGGTTCGTGTGATTACTTGTTTGATTATTGGAATTCAGTGAAATGAGAAATATTCCTTAGCCTGAAATAATTAGCCACTTACCAGGAGCAAACGTCACAAAGAAAGTGTTATTGAGTTTCCATGATGCCATGGTCAATGTCTAGTGAATTCTGATTCAAACTGCATGACTGTCCTTGTCATAATGTAGTCCTTAATAAAATATAGTGGTGTACATTGGTGTCCTTAATAAAATATAGTGGTGTACATTGGTGTTGTGACTGTAGTGTCAGTATTTACGGTAGGAAACCGGTAAATTACACGATGGAATAAACAAGAAGGGACTCAGTAGTTAATTTTATATCGCCATGGTGGCAAATGTGAAGCAGTTGTATTGGCGTGATGTGCCTTGAAACCATAGATTAACTGACCTAATATGGCATATGCAAAATAGTTCCCTGTGTTAGGGAATAGTTGCAGAGGTTCTACGGCGTGAACTGATGACGGCACGGACACTATGCAGATGTGTAGTTGATATATATTTGGCAAGTTGTGAATAATGTAGTCTTGCATTGATTATAGTAAAATCTATGGATAGAATGGTTCGTCGGGCTTTTTGACTTACAACTTAAGTTGTATAGAAGTATTTTGAAATTTGCGGCAAACTTATGACTTCTAGCAGGAATCGCACGAGAGTTTTGACACCGCTCGGTCAAGCAAAGATTCCTGGCTTGTTACAATATATCCAGTATAAACGTTAGAAACGAAAATCTCCGCTACATATTAACTGCGTTGCCTTAACTTAAGAATCCCTTAATTTCAAGTTGTATATAACCTGCTTAATAATCCACACGGGATTTTTTGTGTTCTATGAAAGATTTTGGTTCATTATTTTGATGTGATGCATAATAAGTTGTTATTTGTGAATACTGGAACAGTCCAGAAATCCTATAGTACATTCACGCCATGAAGCGACCAGCAAGAGTGGTGGGTGGGTATAGAAAAGCTGGTGAAGGGGATGAAACAAGGGTATTTTGGGAAGGGATCTTCATATCGAGAGAGCAACAAGGAATGTTTGGCAACAGGCAATGTTTGTTGTTCTAAAAGCTGAATACACAGGCACGAATACTTTCATACCCCTTAAACTAGGATACCTCTCCATGGCAGAATATTTCCAGGGACATAATGCTGTAATTTTCAGGTCAAATTTTGCCTGGAGAAAACCGTGCAGTTTGCTAACTGTATGACAGTTACTTTAGATTTCATTTCCTCTGATCTTTACTCCCATGTGCCTTTGGTGCTAACAGATTTTATAATGCATGAATGACTTAACAATTCGTCGAAGTCTCCACATTCAGCATGGTTCCTTCACTCTTCAGTGTCGAGTGAATATGAATGCAAGCATAAGGTACAAAATGGGTAGCCAGACAAAAAAATTGCAAGACAGCTAAATCCTAAATCATTGTGTCGATGACATAGGTTCTCAACATCGCTACGGCAGCATATATGCTGAAAGCATGGGGACCTCCGAAAAGTGGCAAGTGGAAAGGCCTAGTACATGCCCCCACTCCAAAAACAAATATACAGGCGCTCCTGTCTAAAAGAGTATGAACTCAAAGGTGCGCGGAACCCTACAATCATGGATTAAACAGCCCGGTTAGGCTTTTGTTTGTATGCATTTAAAGCAAAACAAGCAAGACCAACTGAAAGCTGAAACAACAGGTGCCAAATGCACACTATAACCTTTGGAAGATAACTACAGTCCTTTTAAATATTTTTTTTAAAAGTCCCTCTAAGATTCTCAGATCACATTTTTTGCTCTCACTTTCTGCTATATAATACGATATAAGAGCCAATGACCCATGTCTAGCGAAGATGAGTAAGGTATACAGTGTGAGGAGGTACCCTCCCCAAATATCAGCTGCTTAAAATGAAATGCTTTGTTGGTCAAAGTCTCCGAACCGGAGGCAGAAACTAAGGGTAAAAGTGTTAACATATATACATATATAGTGTGACGAGGAACAATGCCGTAAGTATCAATACATATACTACCACAATACTCAATTTATAATTTAGTTATTTCTACTCATACGACGTATATATCCACTTCTTAGAACTATTAATTGCTCTGTCACTCCATATCATTGAAATCTGATTAAAAGTTTCTTGCATGGTTTAGATATTATCTGATTAGTTGTTAAGAGATAATTATTTTTCCAGATGAATCAATTATCTAAATGTGTCGCAAATTGTATAAATCCCATTATTTATTAAAAATATATACTCGGGTTTCTCGTGGACAATGATATTCGAGAGTAAGTTACGTATATTGTCCAATATTTCGAAACATTGAGTTCGATTCATGCTATGCCACTTGTTCGAGGTGCTTTCGATAGGAAAATCCACATTCTTCCATAACACAGACGATATCCATAGACGATATCTTCACATTGCGGAACGTCTTGTCAGTAAATCAGTCTACTTAAGAACTTGCACATCTTCAGCTGTAGAGGTATATAAGTTATAAGAAACTCTGCTGACCCCACAAGCTGGTGTCTACAAGAAACTTGCAGGAACGCCTTTTTTCGACAACGTTTGTTGAAATTAATGCACGCCATGGACACTGCCATGACTGAAACAGAAAAGTTGTCATTAGAATTCCTGAAGTTATCAGGGTTTTTGCAGCTAAAATTATGCGCTTAAAGTACTTCATTTAGAACAAGAATTGAAGCTGTCCCAGGGGTCAGATTGTTTGAGCAAATGTTGCAATTTTGAATAATCTAAATGCATTTTATGGTTTGGTTAAACTTTATACTTGTATAGGAATCATATTCAATTGGATATGTTCATAGAGTTACCAAAACACTCTAAAGGGTTTAATTGTCGGAGTTCTAACCGTTGCCTAAGTACTGAGTCAAACAGTGCAACGTAGTGCAACCGTGTACAATCGTGATGTTGAGTACATTGTTAATCCAAAATTGAAAACAAATTATTTGTGAATACGGTTCGGTTCTTTTTGTATGTAAATATTTAGTCTAAACTTGCTTTTCAGAAGTTTAAGTTCAGCAGACTTAACGAAACTGCACTATTCATAGCAGCAAAAATCTTCCAAAAACATGTAAACATTTTTTGCTTTATTGGTTTGTTGATATAAATTCAGCTGATTTAAACTGATTGCATACAAGCTGCCAGCCAATGGAATGGAATCGTACGAGGCATGTGTCCAGTACATGATCTTTTAATTTAAGTCATATTTAAAGAATAAGCTAATTTTGTCCCGTTCTAATTCAAGCTGTGTAACTTTAGCTTTTGCATAAACTCTAATTTCGCACAACGCATGTCCTAAATGAAGATTTAGGTCACTAAAAATTCAGCTACTGAAATCTCATCTCTATTACTTTCTTACAAAAACTAGCAACTTAATAATATTTCTTGATAATGTTGTCTGTTTATATTCAAACTTTTACAGTTCAATTAGATTTAGATAGCCATTTTTTCTTAAAAGCTGAGAAAATATCAAAGATGTATTTCTTTCAAACTTAAAATAAATTGTTTGTCGTGTTAGTTATTTACACACAAACACCCCCACCCCCATCCCCCATGGTAGATTTTTATGCTTCATAATTTTCTTTGTATGTAAATTGGTATACTGAAAACATTCTCTGTTGTAACCATTTTTTCTACCTGATTCATCCATAACATTTTTTAATTTAGTTTGTGTCCACGGAAATCATTGAGGTGACACAGATATATTAGGTGTACTCATGCAGGAAAATACTTAGATATCCCAATATAATCTTCAGCATTTTCATTTCCACTTGGCCCTGTTTGATATTTTTATTCTATAGAATAACGGAACACTGAAATATGAACTCTATTGATAGAAGCGGAACAGCTGAATAAATAACAGCCAAGATCAGGTTTCTCATTAATAACGGTTCGATGTGATTTTAATTTTTGGATGTCCTAACATTTGTATTAAAGTTTACTTAATGAACGAATGTGTTCAGCAAACTAACTTGTTCACACACACTTTCGCGCGCGCGCAAACTGACTTGTTCACACGCACGGGTGTTTGTGTGCTTGTGTTTGCATTGGGCGTGTAAATATTTGAAATAAGCAAAACATATTATTTCTAATCTTGTGGTACTTTTAATGATCATATGTGTTGCTCTCATAAAATGAAACCGTTCGCCATTATTAATAGGATTTTATATGCAATTATACATGTAAAAAACTTCCTTTACACGATGCCAGGACGCTTTCATTATACATCAATTCAATGTAACAAACTCAAACATTTAGAGACCCATATTGGATGAGGTGGGGATGTCGTGTAAAATTGTGGATACATCTTGACAGTCAGTATATCATTAATATTGTTGAACATCTTAATAAAAAGATCATGACTTTGGGTTAATTTCTCAATGGTTGATAGGGTTTGGACGGTTCTAGAACATATCTGTAACTTCCTATTGATTGGGATAGGTCACATCAATATGCAACTTAGAATAAATTGAGTAGTAAAGTTTGTCACGTGGGTTATATTGTGAAATATAGTTATATTAGAAGGTGCAAATAAGGAGAAAAATAAGAAATCATATTCATTTATATTTTAGAGTAATCATCATTTCTTGTCTTCCTGTTGTAAATCTGCGGATTTTTTTAGGTTGTCTGAGCATTCTAGATTAAAACTAATTGGTTGGATTGTTAAGTGAATATAAAATTTGCACATTCATCATTTGAACTATAATACTACTCTGGAACTATAGTGAATTTGTTAAAGGAGTCCTGGACAGAGCCATCTTCACGATATTGCGATTCTTTGCGGACCAATACATTTCCGGCTTTGAAATTTATATGGAACGATTAATTTTTATGAACTTTTATAAAATGTAATCAGGATTATTTTGGATACCTCTCACATTCTAATTTATGACATTGACAATAAAAAATATTTATTAAGTGTTTTTCTTTAAATCTTGTTTTTTTTTTGTCTTTCTGTTAGTTTGTGACCATATAGTCGTTACAGTATAGCAACAATTACACTTGAGTCCCATTGGACACGAAACTGAGTACGAAAAAAATAGAAACAAAACCTTTAAACCAAAATAGATTAACACCCAAAGAACACCATAAAAGTCTATTGACATCAGAACAGATTTAAAATAGGTAGAGTGACCATACTAAGGGTATTCCTACATTGTTTAGTTAGGTTATGTAAAGTTCTTGTACAAGCGATAACTTGAAATTTTAACTTTACATTAAAGGTTTTATTTAAGCTGTATGAGATCTTGATCCTTATTGTTTTAAATATTAACGAGCTTTCCAGTGATTTTTAAGGCATCTGAAGATAGCAAGGAAGCTATTTTAGTTTTAATTTTCCAGAAGTTATTTGATATCGGATACTTTCTGTTATAATGGACAGTGGTTGTCATTGCAACCATTCAACGAAAGAGATCATAGGTGAGATATATAATTATGGAGGGATTGCTCAATAAGCTTCAGAAAGATATTTAATTTATTTTTAAAAGAAAGATTAAAGAAAATGAAATTCTAAACAAAGGACAAGCAAGCCTTAGAAATGGACCTCCCACTGAAATAATATATCTATCTTACGTGCACTGATATGTAAACAAAAAGGTAGGTTTTATGCTCCTTTTGTTTGATTATTATAAAGCATTCAACCGTATTGATAGGTGTTTACTGTATCAAAAATTTCTTTTTGAAAATATAAGCAGTAAAATGCTAACGATACTAAAAACCATATATGAAAATGTCAACTTTTGTGTGCTTTACACAAATACAGGAATTTTTAACTGCCTGGCTGTGGTTACGCACAATAATATAACTGTATAGACCTTCACTCGAAATGTAAGAGGCTAGTTTTATCTTTAGTAACTGGCTTGAAGAAATGTTACTCCAAAACTAATCATCATTACAAGGTTCATTAACTCGACAAAATAAATATCATTTCTCTGTCTGAAATGAAATTTATTCTAATGCTTTTGCGTGTGTGTAATTTCAATAAATTATTGCTCATTGGTTTTATCAAGATTCCAGAATCAAAATAAATCCGTGAACTGTGATATCTCGTCTGGTTGCCTGCGTGATACTAACGATCAGATTATGTATGTGCTGAATACGTTTATCGATTCCGCTGTTTTATAAATATACTTCAAACCTAATTAAGTATATCATGATATACTCTAAGGTCCTTATTTAGTGCGAGATCCTCTCTCAAACCGAAAATAAAACATTTTGAAAAAATCCAATATATATATATATATATATATATATATATATATATATATATATATATATATATATATATATATATATATATATATATATGTGTGTGTGTGTGTGTGTGTGTAGTGTCCTTCGTATTGCATTGGGTTGGTAAGAGGGTGGGGTTGCATGCATATGAAAGAGGCGATGCGCTCAATTGCCAGTCCGATTGAAACATCTGCTTATAGAGCTACCATTTCAAACATTAAACCGAAGAAAAAAAACAGAAAATGATTGAAAGCTAAAATCCATAATATTCTTCAGTATTCGCCTGTGTTTTCCTAAGAAGGCAGGCAGGTGATAATGTATGGGGATGACAGGATCAATGTATATCGATTTTCCATTTCAAGAATGACAGCAATGCTTGTAATGATCTGGAATCTATAGCAACATAATTTGATCTTAAAGATTTAAAAATTATTTTAAGCATTCCTGGTGGAGCGATTGATGCATGAATCTTAGATTCGTCGTTCAAAGCTTATGCAAAAGGGGCGATTTATCCTTTAGGTATGATATATGTTTACCTTCTTTTGGCTATTAAAATCATTTAGGATCAAGTAGCGTTCATCTAGTGTTCCTTTCGCACAAATTAATATGCCTGAGTAGTAGTAGTAGTTGTTGTTGTTCTGGGGCTTAACGCCATTTTTCAAATAGCGATAGGCTATACATGGCAGGAGGAAGAATACGGGAAATCTGCGGAAAGAACGAGAAGCTACTGGCATGCATTCTCACATATCCTCATTCGCCGAATTTTAGACTCGAACACACGCAGACAGAGGTGAGATGGCAGTGATCCGTAACGGTGAGCGCTTTAGACCACTTGGTCACTCGCCCTCCCCCCTGATTTGAAATTTATGGTGAAGCCTCTAATCCATAGTAAAATTCTATGGCCCTCTTAAAAGTAATTTGTACTCTGGTAGTTCATAAGGGAAAAAGTACACTAAACTTTTTTTTTCTGGGGTTTTGTTTGTTTTTAAATAAAATGTTTAATGACATGTTTATAGCTATTATTGAGAACAAATATAGAAACGGTGTTAACATCTATTGTAGGCCTATCATTTCCCGCATCTTTATAGAATATTCCCAAAGGTAAAAATTTGTGTATCATTAGTACAATAAGATATAGTTTGACACATGGTTTCATAATTTTACAAATGGTAACATCAACCGTGTTTGGAATAAATTCCTACATTATTGGGAACAACTAAAAGGGAAGATAAATAATGTTTTCTTAGATGTATATTAACAAGCTTAAAGAATTGGAGGGCGAACTGAAATAGCGATCGATACTACAGGTCTAACAGATTTTGGAATAATTTAAAAACAAGATTATACAGTGCCAATATTTGATTCTTATATTTCATTCTGCATCGGTAAAGAATATATCCTTCCACAAAGAAAGAATTGCAACCGTATAGCATCTATCGTACGATGCCTGTTATTTAATGCCCATTGCATGATTGTAAACTTGTAGACGGTCTTTCACAAGAGTAATATCATTCTAAACACTAAATGTTCTATCGTATTAATGTTAGACATGAAAAGTTCTAGTAAACGTGCAGATGCAGAAGCATGAAGTTTAGATTAGATTGGATCCCAAAATATAAAAGCTTGTCTTGGTATTGATTCCTTTCTTTACATTAAGCTTGTCAATGAGTTTCTTGGACGTCCTTACATAAAACCACCATATTACCAGGTAATAACAGGACTGACTTTCGTTATAGTATGTTAATTTAGATATTGCTGCACAGAGAACCTCTTTAATCAATCGTTTCATGTGGATGATTGCATCAAACTCTCTCATATATTTAAGCTGCGAAATCAATATTAACAGTTTAGCTCGCTAGCAGGACATTTCAACATTCTGAATTAATAAACTTAATTAAATATTGAATACTACTCTTTGTTGTACTCTTTTGTAGCATTCTGACTGACTCATATTCCTATGGAACCTTTGCAGTCATTTGTGTTCTTAGCTGTTCTGAAAGAATAGTTTTAATTTAGTTTTGAAAAAGATACTGTATCACACCTATACACAAAAATTTCATGAGAGTTAGTATACATTGTGCAATTGTATGAAGTTTTTTTTATATATCCAATACAAATTCAGGCGATTTAAAATATTTCGAAAAGTTTAAGGCTAGAAAAAAATTGGATCGTATTTTAGAAACTTTACAGCTCTCTCCTAATACATTACGGTTTCCAACAATGGTGTTAGAAGTTTCTTAATTTCATATTTCTTTTTTGAAGCAACATTGACTATATTAAAGGAATATATTGACCAGTGTACCGCTATAGATAGATGTAGATAGCAATTTTGTACAGTGCTATTTATTTTTATTTAATTCTAGTCATGTCCGAATACAGCTAAATAAGATAGTTTAAAGACGGCTTGTTCTATTTTCTTGTGCAAGGTGTTTTTCGTCTATTGCTTGTTTTGTTTCTTTTGCGCATTAGAAACGCGTTTAACTTTAGTGTTATCATTTTTATGATTTAAGGCGATTAAAGACAGACCCTTTCCAATATATATATTAAAGCGACAATTTCTAGAGAAATTCAAAACTAAAATCCTAGAATTACGTTACTTCTTCTCAAACAAACCTACATATGTGGCCATAACGCAAACACAATAATTTGTTTAGAAATCATTCTAATCGTATGTTCCTTGACCTTTTCATTGTAGATACGTATGTTCTAGTAAATGTTTACATTCATTCAACACAGTATAAGTTTGAGTGGAGAAAGTGGACCCGGATCCAGTCAAAAAGTCATATTTGGAAGTTTGTATATTCAAAGTTATCATGTATATACTTGTTCTAAACTGATGTTGGAGTCACGCAGCGATCATAGTTATTGTAGCGATGTAGGCCAGGACCTGCGCAGATACATCGGACTAAAATTTGTACACTTTTTGCATGCTAACGAATATTATCGAGTTATCGCTAAATGGTATATTATCCTTGGAGAAAATTACCAACTATCGGTCAAAGTAGATCATAGTGTTCAAATACAAACACTTGAGCATATACAGTCATGAAATGAGATGGATGTGTTTATATTTCAAGTCAAAAGAGGGATAAATCATTTGTAGATACAAGTTCACTCGTGTGTTTCTTTAGTTTTCGATGACCTTTCTCACTCAGTTATTTAAGATGATTTTTATTTTAATCAGACTTAGCTTTTAAGTTAATTTTAGAAGAGAATAAAAACTTTTTATGTCTGTTGAATGAGAGGATAATCTACGTATAGATATCAGGCAGGTAAGATTCAATACAAATACCCTTAAGTTTGACGGCATATGTTTTGTCCTAGTTCACTTCGGTGAATTCCATATTTCGATAGGAATGAACTGTGACCTTCAACTCCAACACAGAATATGCAATATCTCAAATCGAGCAAGAAATGTCAGTGGAAACTGGTAATTAGCTTCACCATCGATTTGTTTCATTTCCAAGTCACTGATGCATAAATGACAATGGAACTGGCGTGTAAATACACCTTTTTCATTATATCATCCATCAAAAGTAATTAATTGTTGCAATATCCCATTATTCTTGCTACAGCAACTATCCTAAGTTTTAGTCACAGGCAAGACATAAAATAAGATGAAATCCTCTAGATTCGTCTGGCAGTATCTTTCTTTAAACTTAATTGATAGAAGCGGCAAAGAGGAGAAAATGTTTAATTTGGGATGGTTTCATAGATGGGAAATGCAGCAAAAAATCTTGTTTCTAGCAGTCTCACATGCGTCTTTTGTCGTTACCATTTGTAAAAACAGATCAGAGGTATGTTGCAGAAATATAGAGATACACTTTACACAAATCATACATTATCAATGCATCGATACTTCTTCAATGCGTTTTTTGTTTAAATTTTACCACACTAGTATAAGACTCTGAAGTTTGGGTACATCCCTTCGGATACGAAAAGTCTCAGAAACAAATACAAATTGCTTATGCAATCGGTATTTGGCTCTTGGATTTTTTATATCCACAAGGACGTCCCCAAGAGTGAAAAAGTTTGAAGCGACTGAATATTGTATGTTTACAAAGGTAGAATTATAGTTTTTAAGTTGCTTTAGAAAACATGGCGGACAGAGACCCACTATGAACAATAAATATTAAAGTCTTTCGCTACTTTTCTATCAATAAGACTATAAATCGCTGCTTTATCTTTTCTATTTGTCATATCATATGCAATCTAGCCAGCAGCGTTAACAGCATAAAATAGAAACCTAATTAGAAGCGAATATTAATTATATAACACAATTTGGGCCATTAAGTTGTATGGAACCCAGATGGTGAAAGAGAGGGAACGTGTGATTCACATGTAGATTCATGGTATCGACTTTGGCCTTTTTTAAAATTAGAACACAATGTGAGCTGTGTTGCCTCAACCACCAGTCGGTCACTAAACTGGTCAGTCTGGTTCTTGTAGGAAAGACATAATATGAGTTGTCAAGGTGAATCCAAAGAAAAAAAAAATAGTGTTTGTGTCATTCTAACGCGCGTGTCATACTGCTGTTCATGCTTTGATGTCTGACCTTATCATTAGCTGGAATTATTGAAAACACATCCTTTGTTATTCGTTCCAGCATTCAGCATTGCTTCTTTCCATTTCAGCACTATGTTGCCAATTCCAGCACGCTTCTTGCTATAAGGTTGCAATTCACCGCAGAGAATAACACGCAAACACGTTAATCTTATTCTTTTTACGCCTTCGCCCGCCAGACCCATTAAATATGAATGGGGTCATGAAATTATATAGATTTGTACCAAATAACAGGAATGAAAAATTAATATTGGGCATATCATATACTTGTTGCAAGTATAGCATAGAATGGACTCAAATGACCATCCTGAGAACTATTTCAGTGGAAAAGCACATACCTTGTTATGAAACTGGAATATTAATAGATCGATGGTCAAACCATTAGGCAACCTTCATTTTAGCTTCTGTCTTCCTAAATTCCTGTAGAAGATCACTTAGTTTTGGTCTAAAATATATTTGTTATTAAAGCTGTTGATTGTTGGCAATGTTGTATTGCTAGAATTAAAGGTGAATGTGAACAAACCAAAATTACTATTTTTGGTTGTAAGAAACATTGGATTCAAATACAAAGATTCCATGCCAGAAAAAGGCTGTTGAATAGAGTTATATTCAGATTCTTCTGAATAAACTCTGAATATTTATAAAATCTATCACTCAAACATAATTAAATTTAAAGAAAGTCTTTTTTTGCTAGAAAAACTGTATAAAAAATTATAACCTGCCTATCGTTTGACAGCTAATACTGCGCAATGGTGTTATGTGGTATGTTGAAACAGACTAAAGAGAAGTTTTTTTTTCGCATATGAAACGCAAACAACAAACATAAAGTGTATATACAAGGGAAAAATTGATTTTTTGGCTCTGGTTTTGTTTTGTTTCCTTTTGGTTTTGCTATTTATTTTGTAGCCTTTGTTGTTATGGAGCTTGACAATCCATTTTATGATATAAATAATGACCTTCTTTTCTGTAGACCGTTCGTGTGGTGGTTTATTCGATTTCCAAGCTTCATGACTTCGGAAATTCTGTAGTTTATTGTTATGCATATTTTATTTGTATTATTTGTTGGCTTCTTCTTAATGACTTTATGTAATGTATAGCTGCACATGACTTTGTCCAAAACCATGGTCATAAATTACCTGACCAGTAACATTTATTTTCTAAACAACATAATACATAGCTAATATTTCTCTTGCACTTGAATTACAAAGTCTCAGCCATATTCTTTGGAACGAATAGTACTTTAGAATTGTAGTGAATTCAGACAAGAACGATTTGGATTATATTACTTAGATTCATCGCAACAGTGTTAGCAAATTATATCACTCCAGATCGTTGGCACATTAGCACATTCAAGACTACATTAACATATTTAATATGGGAATAAATTTGGAATATCGCTGGAATGCAATTTGAACTTCATACATTTGGACTTGTAATAGAACCATATCACCATTTAGGATTTAATTCACAATAATGTAAGTTCTTTCTAAATTTTCCCTTGATATTATAAGGTACTATATTTTTTCCCTGCAGTGTACATACCTGTGTAAATATGATTTGACTAAACTATTTTAATTATTCCCGAACAAATATCCATAAATCTTACATCTTACATCATAAATCTTATTCTGGCATAGAATCTACAAGATGCAGGTTACTATTCAATTTCAAAAGAAATAGTACTTTATATAAGAACATTTTCCATTTATTTCTAAATTTTGCCAGCCTCTATAAACAGTTTACAAAATGATCACTAGAAGCTAAATTGGCCAGAAATAGCACGTGAAATGTCATTTCCTTCATGTTATCTTATCTCTCTATCAATAGTCACTATCACACTTAATATTCCCTCAATAGTCACTTTCACACTTCATATTTCATCAATAGTCACTCTCACACTTAATATTAATAGTCACTTTCACACTAAGTATTTCATCAATAGTCACTTTTACACTTAATGTTCCATCAATGTCACTTTGATCCTTAATATTCCGTCAATAGTCACTTTCACACTTAATATTCCATCAACAGTCACTTTCGCACTTAATATTCCTATGGTATATTACCAGTTTTTGTTCTCAATTAATTGTTTAGTTTATCTGATAACTTTGTTGGCAAACGTGAACTGCAAAAACATATCTTATTTTAACTTCATTTGTTAAGTACCAATACGGTTCATTTATTTTGATGCAGGCACGTGTCTTTACTTTTCATTAAGCAATGTAAATATACCTTATATGTATATATCCATAACACGTTTCGGGGTTTTATTCATCTTAGTACTGCTGGATAAAATTGATTGTGATAACAAGGTTAGTGGAAGCGCAAACCTAATAAAGGTGAAGTCTGCAATAAAACTTTTGAAGATAACACAATAAAAGGCAGTGAACAAAATGTACACAGCGACTATATAAACATATGAAGGATTTTTCGTATCCACATTAAGGCCTTAGCCATCAGTTTCAGCTAAAATAGTGACGAGATATCTGCAGCAAAAAATATCACTTACAGTCAATGCTCTTTTTCAGCGAATATAGACAACTGTCATAAAAGTGATGAAAGATTCTGTCTAAAAATAATGGTCAAAGTCAGACACGAATGATGGTAGATGAACTCATATGGGTTTAGTCAGTCTTTGTGAAGAGACTTGCAACAAACACTGAATATTGATGTAGCAATCTCATTTTCAAATACAGACTGTTTCGTGAGCCATTCAAATTCAGAACCTGAAAAGAAACTTTAATTAATTTGCTTCGTTTTAAGTTAGACTTGGATTAGTTTATGCTCCTTTTTTGCATAGTCATGGCCAGCAAAACTTCTCGTTTAAGAGTTTTGTTAGCATACAAAAATGGTACATGCTGAATAGCAAATCTCTCTCATCAGCGAGTTATGTAATATTCGTATTTGTATTGCACAGTCATTCATGTAAAGTAGTTAGAACTGCAGTAGCATAAGAAAACATACGATTTTGCTATGACGAGTTTTATAAATTTTCACATTGTAATTATCTAAAATGTGGCACGATGTACAACATTCACATAAATTGTGCTATTTGCAGAATACTTTTTTATTCAGGGTCATTGGCTGATCTATTGTTATGTATCTTATATTTGGACCTATCCATAAAGATTTTAATACTCGTGGATTCACGCTTCTTAAGGATATATTTGTTTTACTTACCTACAAAGGTGTAGCTCCTTTACGGAGAAATACACTGTGGACATATATGAATGTTAGTACTCTTTGAAAATATGCTTTTTTCTTAATGTGTATTTACCTATCAGATGACGGAGACTGATATGAAGAATTGTGCATCTGTGCAAAATTAATTCTATAGCTAAAGAAATACTATATATATATATATATATATATATATATATATATATATATATATATATATATATATATATATATATATATATATATATATATATATATATATATATATATATAAGTGTGTGTGTGTGTTTGTGTGTGTGTGTTAGGGTAAGCGCCACAGTTCTTCTGAAATATTTGAGTATAACAATGTTAACAGTCTTTGAGTTTCACTTAAGGGAGCGTGTTCATTGTGAAATAAAATTGCTAGAAGCACAAATACAACTCATTGGGAAAAAGTGTTTCGATTGGTATTTGTGCCTTAATTCATCAATATATTGTTAAAGTAAATTGCCTTTTTAATGTCTTTTAGCAGTAGTACTAGTAGTAGTAGCCAATAACAACCTGAGATAGCAGAAAAACACTACAACTCATCAACATTTCTTTCTGTAAATAAGACACTCGAATCAAGCGAATATGAATATATTCATTGTAGTTTTTACATTTAGCGATTTATGAATTATTCATCGCTCAAGTTTAATGATAAAAATGCATCTCCTTGAACACAAATTAAGTTCTTAAATTTTAAGATTCCACATAAACCAATTAAAATATAAAGTCTTTATACAATTCAGTTGTTGTGGGGGAGCGAGTAGTAGTAGTTGTAGTAGTAGTAGTAGTAGTAGTAGTAGTAGTATTAGTGTGTTTGTGTGTGTGACCATTTGTGAGTGATACATTCAAAATAACTAACATATACAATAAAGCAGCCTCTACAGAAGGTGCAAATTGTTGGCAAAAGAGGGCGATACAGGCATAGAAAGTTAAAGCGGTGAAAAGTTAATTGCCCAAAAAAGCAACTAATATAAGGGAGCAGCACTTCGTCGTTAATAAACGCTAAAGAGGTGCGATAAGCAACTTGATCACACGAATCTGGCAGGTTGATTCCCATAGTGGCAGTAATTTTTCACATATAATCAATAGTATAACTGAATGTATCTATTATTTGTGTTGTGGTTAACTGTAGTAATCAGTTTCTGGAATCAAAATAAATGTATGCAGTCATTTACTCCCGGGAGTTCGAATCTATGTTTGACTTGTAATATTTGGAACAAAAATGGGTTTGTTAATTGGTTTACTAGAATGTGTATTTATTAGGAGACCTGTAACACAAATGTTAGGATGCACAAGAGACGGGAAGATTGGCCGTTATTTATTTAGCTTCTTCATTGGGGTATTTCTTAAATTATTTTCTTTCATGAGTATACGTAATACATGTGTTACCTCAGTAATCAACGTAGACTTAAAGTAGATTACACATATTATTTGTAAATCTTGCAGATAAAGGTGTTGTAACGTATTTAAACCCGTTTATAAGAGAACGTTTTTACAGGATACCAATTTTACATGCAAAACAAACCATAAATCCTAATCATCTACCATGATATTCATGCGCACACGTGTGTGGAATCTCATTTCTTGTTAACAGCGCAACCAAATGTAAACTTGTAATTCCTGTAGGAATGTTTGCACTTAAAAGTATAGCAATAACTTATATTTGCAAGATAATTTTACCAATAATTATAAGACATTTTAAAACAAATACGTTACATTAGACCATCCATTAATACGAATATGTTAGTGAGCGCAATGGGGTGACCTGTCTCATCTAAGTATACGAAAACAAAAACATAAAATATAGTT
This sequence comes from Potamilus streckersoni, assembly GCA_016746295.1. Lineage (NCBI taxonomy): Eukaryota > Metazoa > Mollusca > Bivalvia > Unionida > Unionidae > Potamilus > Potamilus streckersoni. The sequence goes on along the minus strand of JAEAOA010000514.1, from coordinate 328,393 downwards.
GATGTGAAATTAATAGTAGATAATTCATATTTTTATATGGTTCAATTTTGACTTTCATCAATTCTAATTTGGAAATTTTTTTATAGTAGACAATGACACGATATTGTGCAGTAGAATATGCCTACAGGGTGCAGGTCTGTTGAAGTGTGTAATGACTAATGACATTTATAATTCATGACTTTCTTGGAAATTTATATTGTTTGTCCAGGAAATATGGTAAGTGTTGCTGTCACAAGGAAATCTTCTTGCCAAACAGCATGTGTACTAATGACTGAACCACTCTGGTTGGTAAGTGCAGGAGATTTCATTTGCAATCGCATTGTTCTGTTTGTTTCAACCTGGCCAGATTGTGGTCGTTTGGCCAAGTTATAATAAATTATTTTGACATAACACGTTTCTGGTAATTGCTGGCTTTGCAGTAGTTCTTGAGAGAGTTTGGATTTATGTAGCCAGTGATGTGTATTTTCTGTACCTCTTGAACTCTGTCAAATACCACGATATTTGGTGTGTCTCTAAAATTGATTTTTATGTTGTTATCAAAGCTGGAGAGACCTGTATTTTCTTTGTGAGTTCATTTATTTGGTGTTCTATCTATCTATCTATCTATCTATCTATCTATCTATCTATCTATCTATCTATCTATCTATCTATCTATCTATCTATCTATCTATCTATCTATCTATCTATCTCTTTCTATATATATATATATATATATATATATATATATATATATATATATATATATCTTGCTCTTATTTATTGGATTTATAACAACTCCGTCAGGCACTAAAAAGACAACAATAGTTTCTTATTTTTTAAAAAAAAAGTTGTTTCTAGCGCATGGATATCTTGACTGAGACAACCAGCCGATATAACAGCTAAATTTCTTTGTCGCATGGCTGAGAGTCCACTTATATCTCAGGCCTATATAATAATACCTTGGTCACAGATTATATTTTGTAGCTCATGCCAATATAACAACTCTCCGGACAAAAAAAATACTATTTTCAGTAAAATGTACAATATTAAAACAAACAAAATAATAGTAAATGTGTAGTATCCATTGCCATGCACGGTCTATGAATCAAATGGACGTCGGCGTATTTGCCATATCAGTTACTATTGCTTTAGCTTTACCCATTTTTGTTTTAAATAGATTGATACTTTATTCTCACATTTTCGTTATAAAGAAATACATACCGCCTGTATAGTGACGTATGGCCTAAATTATTTTTCATTTGTTGTGTTAGGGTTCTATTTCACACCAGATCTGGCACAAGTTATCAGGAATTTGAGATATTAGCTGAGATGTACCGCTAAATAAGCATTATTAGTATTGAGTCGTATCAAATCATTCGAAGATTTTACTTTAAAGTGTCCGTATACTTTGTCACATAATACAAGATGATATTCATAAAATATGCGCAATAACTGGACCTCTATGTAAAAAGTAATGATGTTTAAATTTTCAGAGTTATAGTGGTAATTTAAATTAAAGGATAATAATTGATTTAATTTACCTTAAATTAAATTTACGCTCACAAGAGGAAAATGTTTAAGATAAGTCTGATAAAATTCTGACGATAACAGTATTGTAAAATTTTCTGACAACATGATTTATAGATTTTATAGATTTCAAAAAGGTTTTTGATAGGGTGTGACATGCAGCCTTATGGGCAAATATTAGGAAGTACATCATCAGCTCAAGCCTTGTGCAAGTTGTTGAGCACCTCTATGACAAGGCCACTAGTGCTGTGCTCATCAATGGCAGCAGAAGAAATTGATTTCAGACAATCGTTGGAGTCAAACTGGGATGTATACTGGAAATTACACTCTTCAATAATTGTCTGGAAAGTATTATGGAGGATGCCTCGCATGTCTACAAGAGCACTGTCAGCATTGGAGGAAGAACAATTATCAGCCTTCACTTCTCAGATGATATAGATGGTTTAGCAGGAGATGAAAAAGAACTGGCAGACTTGATTGAGCGCATAGACACTATCTCCACAGCATACGGTATGGAGATTAGTGCTGATAAAATCTAACTGATGACATACGAAACACCAATTGCATCAGTGTAGAAATAAGGTCAGTTGACAGAAGCTGGAAAGAAGCCAGAATTACTTTGCAGGATTGACAAGACAACAGCAGCAATAAAATTGGTCAGAATAATAAGGAAATATTCCAACATTTTTTGTTCCAAAATAAGGCTGATACGGTCAAATGTCTTATGTATTTGTCTATATGCTTGTGAAACATGGACGCTCACATAAGATATACAAAGAAAGATTTAAACCTTCAAAATGAGACGATGCCACACGATCTGGGGCACTTCATCCATTAACCATGTAACCAACGAAGACGTCCACAACAGGATCTAACAAGACATCTTCTACATTGTAAAAATACACAAACTGAACTAGTACGGTCATATCTGAAAAATCATCTGGACTGGAAAAAATGGTCTTGCAAGGCACAGTATAAGGGTATAGAAGAAGAGGCAGATAGAAAAAGAGATGGGAAAACAACATTGGACAGGCATGTGATTTGGAGATTCATAAAGGTCAGTTGAGAACAGGGAAAGATGGAGAAAATTGGTTGCAATGTCAACTGTTGTGCCCCAATGATCTCTTGAATTAAGGGATTGATGAAAATTATGACGATGATATGTGATAAATGTCTCCTATTCAGATTAATAATTGCGTGTCAATAGTTTCGAAATTAAAGGTTTGAAAAGTTCTCATAATAATGGTATTACGGCATATCGCATTCTTTCTCATCATAATATTATGACATCAAATCACAATCTTTCTCATTATAATGGTATGGCAGCAAATAGCAATCTTTCTGATTATAATGGTATGGCAGCAAATAGCAATCTTTCTCATTATAATGGTATGGCAGCAAATAGCAATCTTTCTCATTATAATGGTATGACGGCAAATAACAATCTTTCCCAATATAATGGCATGACGGCAAATCGCAATATTTTTCATTATAATGGTGTGACGACAAATCGCAATCGTTCTCATTATAATGGGATGACGGCAAATCGCAATCTTTCTCATTATAATGGTATGACGGCAAATAACAATCTTTCCCAATATAATGGCATGACGGCAAATCGCAATATTTTTCATTATAATGGTGTGACGACAAATCGCAATCTTTCTCATTATAATGGGATGATGGCAAATCGCAATCTTTCTCATTATAATGGCATGACGGCAAATCGCAATCTTTCTCATTATAATGGTATGACGGCAAATTGCAATCTTTCTCAATATAATGGCATGACGGCAAATCGCAATCTTTCTCATTATAATGGTATGACGGCAAATCGCAATCGTTCTCATTTTACGACTCTGTAGTTGAAGTGTGTGTGTTATAGAATGAATTCTGTATAAATCTTTTCATTTCATTTTTATTTCATTAAATGTAATTATTATTATGATTATGTTAGCATGAGTCTAATATGTTGTTAGAAACATCGTGTTTACTTAAGTCGTAAATGTGACTCATGTGAGCACGTGCTGTGTATGATGGCAAATTCGTTATAAGTAAACATTCAGGAAAAGCAATGAAAACGATTGGCTGATACTTGGTCAGACTTTCTTAATGTCCAGATGTATTGCAACATTACTCGTGACCTCCGTGCGCGTGTAATTGATAGGATGTATTAGCTTCGTTTATATGCTTAGGCATTTGTAAGAAAGTTCGGAGTCACAGCCAGAATGAAGGACCGAGTTGTAGCCTATTGTAACATCTTAAGAGTTAAACAGCTTCTATTACCTTTAAAAAGGTATTTTTGTGCTAGAAGAAGTTGTCTGTTCGTATGTCTACGTAGAACAACATGAGTTTCGTTAGTGGAGCTAATTGTACTTCGTTTTTCTAAATCATTGTTTTCCTCGAGAACAATATTACTGGCTTGGACAAAGACATTTTCTGAAAATATTCTAAATTGGAATGGAATAATACAAACTGTGGTTCATTGTGTAAATTCTGGATTTTTGTGTTAGCTTTCGTCTGACGTCATCATCTGCCATCTTGGACCGGAACTGAACTTCAGACTTTTTTTTAGAACTGTTCACAAACAATCTGTATCGTTTCCGTAAATCTTAAGTCTTGTTTTACATATTTACAATTTTTTCATGTTTTCTGGGAAAATAAATCATTTTCATTTAAAATATTTTAAGCTTGTTGTCTTCACTCTTTCTTCGTGATACTTTGAACTAGCCGATACGTAACACTCATTATAATGGTATGAAGGCAAACCGCAATCTTTCTCATTGTAATGGTATGAAGGCAAATAACAATCGTTTACCTAGAAGGACTGAAGCAAAAGGCAAGTTTTAAATAAATCTAAAGAATCACTGTGTTCAGAGAATGTTGGGTTTTGTACGTCACAGCCATATGTTTTAGACATTATAATCAGTATCAGCATCATGTAATTAGTATTAGAAAGTTTTCATCGATTCATGTTATTCTTTTTTTTTTGATGCAACATTTAATTTCACTTTACATGGTTAATCATTTCATCTGTCCTCAAAATATATAAACACACTCTAGGGCACATTTTAAATATTTATATAATTGGACGGCCAGTTTTCCTGTGTTCATAGCTTTTCTTAAGGAATGGTCTTATGCATTTGCTTCACTTTCTGCTCAATGCCACGCCATATATGTAAACTATGTAATACACGGAATCAGCCAGTCATGATGCTTAGTCTGCGTTAAATACGGAACAAGATTACAGCTGATACGTGCACTTCGACAACGACAATGGCAATGACAAAATCATTATTACACCCAATTACACGCAAGGATTCAAAACATTAAATATGAGGTAAAATATTAGTGTCTCACTTTCAAAACAATCATTGTGCATAACAATCAATCCCCACATCCATGTTTTGTTGATGATATAACAACCATGGGAAGATGTACATAAACAGTATATATCAGCACCATTAACGATATTTCCAGTGGACTTAGTGTTTATAAGATCTCATCTTAATTTTGATAAGAAATTTGGCTTTATTGAGCCGATCATTTTACAATTTGTCCGTGGTTCTGAGATGGAATAGACGATACAGAAATGAGGTTAGTAACACTATTGTTAATGACTTGTTTCTCTGTGATGAATTATGTTACTGTGCTAACTTAACCATACACTGGTATTATGGTATCAACGGCGGGAGAACAAAGAATATGTTTCATAAAAAGCAGAAGAAAACTGTCATTTGCATTCATGCAGAATAAATCATACGTGTATCGTAGACTCACCCACCCACACACGTGTGTATAGTGGCAAAAATTCTTAATGTTATTTCTAGGATTCAACCATTTTCCTGATTAATACTGATTAGGTGTTTTACTTTCACTAATAAAGTCATATGTTGCAGTAGGTCTGGTCTTTTTCATTTTTAGGAGGGCCTAAGTTTCAACAAATATCGACTGTAGAGGGCATTAAAAAACAATTCCCGTTTCCAAATCCCGACTATGCCAAAAACGTATCACAATGTTTATGCAAGTAATTCTATATAAAACAAAGTTGTTTCATTCTAGTGATGGCAAATTAGAAAAGAAATATTCTTCATTGGCCATTATGATCCTCAACTGTTTAAATCGAATTAGAAATGATAATGAATTTGGCAATATGTTTGTAGTCAACAAAATGAAGACGTAAGCATTCACGCAGTGCTGCTGACCAGTAAGAACTAAAAGATTGCATATTCTCAAACTGGTTACAGATCAATTCTACAACCATATAAAACAAAAAACTGGTATAGCTTTACGACAATAATTCTGCATAAGGTTAACTCAGTCGCAATAAGACTAGTCAAGGTTCCCCTTAGTACCCTAGTAATTAATCTATTTCTAAATTATTCACATTTCTTCCGGTTCTCTCAGTGGAATGGGTTACTGATTACAGCTACATTCTCGTCTCATTTGCTTAACATGTTCTATCAGTGGAAGGAGTTAGTAATTACAGCTACATTCTCGTTTAATTCATTTAGCATTACATTAGAGGAGCGAACGAAACATTTTAATACTAATTTTAATGTCTTAGCAAGTACGTGATTACAGCTGATACATTAAAAGGACATACATTCCTAAGGTTGTATCTCTCAATTATTGGAGAACGTGCATGTTGAAATAAATTTAAGAAAATATTTTACATTGGAAACGAAACGTTAGCGTGTCTTATATTTCAAACTTGCCTGTAGTGTCTTGAAAATGTGGATTGTGCCAATAATATGTAATGTGTGCATGAGACCTCCTGTATTACTTACATGCACCACTATACGAGAGAGAGAGAGAGAGAGAGAGAGAGAGAGAGAGAGAGAGAGAGAGAGAGAGAGAGAGAGAGAGAGAGAGAGAGAGAGAGAGAGAGAGAGAGAGAGAGAGAGAGAGAGAATCTGAAAGAGAGAGGGAGAGGGAGATAGAGGGAGAGAGAGAGGGAGAAAGAAAGGTGGGGAGAGAAAAAAGGGAGAGGGAGAGGGAGGGAGAGGGAAAGGGGGAGAGAGAGTAGGGAAGACGGGGGAAGGGGTGAGAGAGAGGGGACGAAGGAGAGAGAAAGAGAAAGAGAGAGATATTGATATTATTTTATTCCTCCATTTTCTGAAGATTTTAAGATAAAGTATAGAAATGCAATGTAATACATTGAATCACAAAAATGTTGATTCGTCACTTATAAAGTCTTCCATAATACAATGAGTAGTCCATACAGTAGGCTGATGTGATTTGAAATCTACTTTTTAATGTTGAGTTTTTTCTACAATAGTTTTATTTAACTGGAAATTACAGCAATAGCAGTGATTGTTGTCAATCGTTCCTTTTCAGATAAGTTAAGCTCCAGAAACCGCAATTCTTCCTGCGCCTGGAATAACCGTTATGTTTATGCAATAATCATATATCGTATTCTATATCTGCCTCATAAATATGTGCTAAATAAGCGAATCGATGTTGAAGAATGTAAAATGAATCTAAAATAGAGTTTATAGGTCGACTTCAAGTGCAAACATCACAGACTCAGATCTGTCGTTTCATAATGAGTCCGGAAGATCTGGGTTTATATTATTTGTTAGGAGTAATCAGTAGAACAGAGACGCTCATTTACATGCGCATTATGTTACGGCAGAGCAGAAATTGTGTTCTTTTGAGCTTGAATCGACTTATAAGCCAGTGTAATTAGCAACTCATTTTATTTATATACACGTTTTTGTTAGACCGCTCCGGTGGCCTAGTGGTAGAGCGTCTGCCTCGGATGCGGGAGGTCGTAGGTTCAAATCCCCGCGGAGTCATACCAAAGACCATTTAAAATGGGACTAAAAGCTGCTTGTTTGGCGCTCAACATTAAGAGGTTAGTATGAGGAGTGGTTGACCTGGTGTCAAGATAATGTGGCTGGATGGGACATGATGCCCCAGTGCTAAACATCACTATCACACTGCAAACATTGTAGCGATATGACTGAAAAAATTGTTAAAGCTACGTTAAAAATTTAAATCACCACACCACAACAGGTTATGGACTCACCGTTTGAATTTAGTCCCCATAGAAACCAATGGAAACATTAAATTTATTAATGTTAAATTTTGAACAAGACTATATATCTCACTATAGGTGGTGCATACTTGATATATACATCTGTACAACAGAGTGCAAAAGCATTTTTGTTCTATTTATTCATGAAACATGGCACCCATTCTGCATCTCATGAATGTTCTAAAGTCATGACTTTATTTTACTTTAATTGAAGATCGATAAATTCCTAAATGGTTGTGCTTTTACTTTTTGTATTCATCCATTGATGGTCCTCCAAACCCTAGATCACCCACTTCGCAAATGGTCTGCATATTATTTTTATAATATATAATTAGTACCGTTGGGCCATAAATTTTAGATAAAAGTGTATTGAATATGCAGATACCACAATCAAATGATCCGGCTGCCTTAACAAAAATGATTTTAAGCAAAGTTCTTATCTTAAACAATAATGCATTGATCAAACACATTGTCCTGTTTGCAAACGTGTTCTGGAGAACATGGAAAGAATTTAATGTTTAAGTGTTGAGCGTCTGTCCGCAGGAGAGCATTTCCTAAAGCAATATGTGACATTTTCTAAAGCAACATTTGATTTTTTTATTTCCTAAAGCATTACCCCTATTTTCAATGTGCATTCTCAAGCATTTTGTGGTATTTACATTGCATTAACAAAACACTACTCTTAATTACCTTTCAGGTTTTAAATATCGAATATATATATATATATATATATATATATATATATATATATATATATATATATATATATATATATATATATATATATATATATAAACTAATTTACTTACATGACTATAGTAATTGATTATTTCTTGCTTACTTTATTCTGCTAAATATAAGTGATTATATCATTAAAATACGATAACAGATATTATTTCATCCAAAGGAGGAAAAGGTAACATGAAACGTGCATTTCTGATAAAGAGTTTTGTGAACAAAAAGCAGGCAAATCTAATTCACTAATAGGGAAAATGTGTTCTGACGGCAAGGAAGTAAGCTTATTTTGATTCTTGTTCCTTTCCATGCTCAAAACATGATATGTATGTATTGGACGCCATGAATCTATAATTAAGTAATATAAATGTCAGACAGACGTTTGGCTGTATAAACTGATTATAGATACCATGATTTATGGGATCGTTTCAAAGGTTGGTGACCAGTCTCTAAGAATGTATTTGATAAATAGCTTTCTTCAAGGCTGTATAGTCTCCAAATGAACGATTTTACAGATTGATTAAATCTAATAAACATAAAGTCAGATAGTTAGATAAAATCATATAAACAATCTTAAATCATATTTTTGAATTAGAATTAAATCATCGATTAACTGGCACGAATAATTGTCGATGTTATGTATTGGTCCTACGTCAATAGATATTTAACTTATTCTAATTTTCTGCACGTTTTATTGAACATGATAATAAGCTCATTTATCTTAATTTAAACAAGAATAATATCTTCCTCGTGCTTACATGTCGTTTATTTCCTAGAAAATGTCTTTAATCGATTGCTACTGTTTCCTGGATATGAATATAGTTGAACATAATAATACAACGGTGGTAGTTTGTCATTTCCATAGATGAAACAAAATGCGAGAAAGCAATTAATAATATGTTAAAGACAGAGAATTGGAGAAAGAAGTGCAAATAACGAAACCTAGTTTGTGCCTGTAACATCATGATGAATCTAAAACAGCATGTTCGAAAAAGTTCATATTTGGTCATTATGTATGTTTTGAAACAAATTCACATAATTATCTTAATGTTTTTAATCTAAATAAGAAATTATTTGGTCAGGTCAATCATGACTGTACATATGTATGATCATTAATACAAACTTGGATCTTCTTTTCCATAATAAAACGTGTATTTTCAGATTCAAAGCTTTCAATTATGGAAAACTGAGACAAAATTGTTGAACATTTTTTTTTGTTGCGTACAATGCAATTTTATACAAAATTTGCATAGAATGAGATTGGGTAATCTCTTTGTTATAATTGATTATAATTTAGTCATCATCGTTTAAGCCGTTATTGCCTAAAGTTATTTCAATAAATTAGATAAACAACAACAATAAATCCAATTTAATCTTGGGTTATAACACTGCAGACAAGTATTGCTTTAATTAGAGATCAGATTCAATTTGGTGGTGTTTATAATTTTTAACGTAGCTTTAACAATTTTTCAGTCATATCGCTACGATGTCTGCAGTGTGGCAGTTTATAGTGATGTCTAGCACTGAGGCATGACACAGACATGTAGCATGATGTCCCACCCAGTCACATTATCCTGACACCAGGACGACCAATCATAACACTAACCTCTTAATGCTGAGTGTCAAGCGAGGCAGCTGTTAGTACTACTTTTGTATGTCATTGGTATGACTCGACCGGGGATCGAACCCACGACCTCCCGTATCCGAGCGGACGCTCTAACCATTAGGCCACCGGAGATTTAATTTGGAGATATGACAGCACAATTAGCTGTATGCTTCTAATTTCATATTGATCAAATAATTTATTAAAGAAAATAGTAAATTATTATAGCAATATAACATGATTTAAAATGATAAGTTTGTTTTGAGAGCAGCAGAGGAAATAATCAAATATAAATTATCATTATGTATTCTTTTTTCCCTCAATTCAAAGCTATTGGACTTTCGTCATACTGCACACCACGTGAACATGACTAGCGAGTATGTGGCGTTGTAAACACTACAAAACTCAGTTGTACTTATTATGAAGCTTCTTGGAATTAGCAGAAATGAAACTAGTTTGCTTTCAATAGTGTTATCAGTGCACTATATGATGAATAATGAATTCTAAACATGGTTCTATTTTAATCGATAAATACCTGTTTTTGATATTTCATTTTGAATTATCTATAGGTCCATTTAAACGTTGCAATGCTGTCTAAAACAGTTTTAGTGTCGGAGACAGGCGATTTACCCAAAATAAGGTATACTCTTTGAAAGACAAATACCTTTCTTTTCTTTATAGGTATTCGAAACGGATTCATGTTAGAAACGATCCCGAACAACGAAGATATAGCAAATAAGTTAATATATTTGAAAGGTAAATATTAATTCCTTTTTCTGAGCGATACTGCGTTCCCAAAGGTGTGCAGTATCGATAAAAAATAAATATTTTTCCATACAATGGTAGAAACCTATGAATAATTTTCTCGGGGAGTCATTAAATGATTAATTGCCCGTCACATCTCCTGCAAATACTGTTTCTAATATATCTTTCTCTTCGTTTTCGTCCATTTTTGATACTTATGTAAGAATGATTTCCAGCTAGTATTGGCGCTATCTGTTTAGGCGTATCGATTTTTAAGAGTCGATTAAGTTCCTTATCAAATCGATTTATGATTATTGCTGGAACCTATGCCAATACTTTAGAAACGCGGCAATAAGCCCAGTTTGGTCTAAAAGATAACTTCAAAGGACAGTATTGTTTCCAGTATATGCCAAATGGCATTCTTGAAAAATACTCTGTATGCAATCAGTCTTGTTGAGAAGATAGGGTATCCACTTTATCACAGCACTGAAAGAAAGCCAGAGGGACTTTCTCATTCGTGGACATAATAAATGCATGAAAATAACTAAGGGGGGCACTTCATCCTTTAGCAACAAAATAATTACCTGCTGATGAAACAAATATACTCCATAGCCACTTTAGTGTGCCATGTTTCTGATGTGGACGATAAATTATTAATTTTCCATTAAGACTGATATCAACGAAGCAACATGGCACACAGAATGATAATTACTATCAAATGGAATATTTAGTTACTCTTCAAGGTAATGCAGATTGTACTGTTCTGCGGCAGTGTCAGATTGATATGGTGCCCATAAAATTTGAAGAACGTTTTATTTACAGCATTCACCTGAAACGTCTATGAAATCAATACTCGTTCAAAATAATCAAGTTTTGTGGTTTGCATACATTTAATTAGGAACTAAAGTTTGCTTACGAAAAGAAAAAATCATGGCTTTAATTAAACAATTCCATGTCTCTTCGGAGAATCATTTCATATCACTTGAACAAAGTATTAAAGACATCAGCAAGTAACCAATGAAAACTTCAAACCTAGATACTTGTGTGCTATTTTTGCATTAATTATAATGTTGACTGATGCTTGTGCTATTTGATTTCGACTCATCATCTGTAAGAAACTTTTATGAAAATGGATAATGAAGGCCTGAAATATCTCCTGTTTCTCTACAGAGACTAGACACGGATAGTGGCTAATTGTTAGAGACAGAAAAGGTGTACATTCTAATGCAGAAATGTGTGTGTGTATGTGTGTGTGAGTGATTTAGATTTATAAAGTAGCTTTAACAATTTGTCAGTCATATCTCTCCTATGTCTGCAGTGTGGCGGCAGTTTATAGTGATGTGTAGCACTGGGGCATCATACCACAGACATGTAGCATGATGTCACACCCAGTCACATTATCCTGACACCAGGCCGACCAGTCCTAAAACTAACCTCTTAATGCTAATCGCCAAGCAAGGCAGGTGTTGGTACCATTTTTGTGTCTTTGGTATGATTCGACCGGAGATCGAACCCACGACCTCCCGTATACGAAGCGGACGCTCTAACTACTAGGCCACCGGAGCGGTCTAGCAGAATTAGTTTCTTTTCTTCTACCACATACATCTATTTATACGTCACCATTCCTAGATAATTTTAAAAGTGCATAAGTCGTGTCCAACTGCAAACTTCACAGACCGAGATCTGATTTCGCATTGTGCATGTTGTTAGTTTGTTAGGAGTAATCAGTAGAACAAACAATATAGACCATTATCTGCTGACCCATTATGTTTACAGCATCTTTGTTGTTTTGCAGTTTTGGCTCGATATATATATATATATATATATATATATATATATTTATATATATATGTATGTATGTATGTATGTATGTATATATATATATATATATGTATATATATCTATGTATGTATATATCTATGTATATATATATATATATATATATATATATATATATATATATATATATATATATACACGATTTTTTTACTTGTATGTACCTATTCATCGTCCCAAAAGACAGAGCAACAAGGATTGTCGCGTTCAAGTATGTCTACAGCACTATATTCCTTTCTTTTATATTATCTAAAGTTTTATTGAAACATTTCGCTTACTAACGAATACCTTCACCGTTGGCTAACGTTTGAATCTGACCATGCTTCTATTTGAATAATGTTTATAATGAACACAAATTGGATACGTTTTGAAACCTGTACATACAAAACACATATAAAGGTATTTACTACATATAATGATTGTTATACATACCCCACTTACATGAGTTATATTGAAAGAAATGATTGAAATGAGAAGCTATAAAAATTAGTCCATGCATATTTGTATGAATACAAAAGCAATATTAAAGTCTAAGAAGTTATTAAACATAATATTTCAAACATCTCATTATTGTTTAGGCAAAACACAATCTGTCTTAAACATGACTGTTGCTCAAAAACAGCTCTAGAAAGATGTAGAATAACAAGTAAAATCAGAGAAAAATATGCCATTATTGAAGCGAAGCAATTGACAGATAGGAAAAAAATTACTGACAAGGAAATATACGATAACTTTTTAACTTGTATAACAAAGAGGAGAGACCTGCTTTTAATAGTTACTGACATAGGATTCCACAATAATTTCGCAGCACCCTTTGTTCCCACTTTATATCTTCTCCTTCCCTTAGACAATCCCCCACCAGAAAAAGGACCTCTATGAAAGCTAGGCTGGTTGCTATTCTTTCCACATGTTTGAGACTTTTCAGGTTTTTCGGAGGAGTGCGAGGTTTTTTGTTTCATAGGCAGTGAAGTGAATCCCTCCATTTCCATGCTCCGTAATCTGAAACATAACGTATTAAGATATTATCCAGCGACCTCATAGTTACTGATATAGGTTTAATAAAGAACAGGTACACAGAAGTATTTACTCAAGGCAGAGGGAATATAGCACAACCGAGAAAGGAGAAAATGATGGTGTGATACCTACTCTACATGGCTAATGCGAGGTAGTACGGATCATACATGATCTCCCCAAAGAAGAGCCAAAACAAAAAGAAGAAACACAAACACTGCTAAAACATATATACATTACTAACAAGCTACAAGGAAGAAAATAGAGAAGCAGGAACTCAACAATAGAAACATACTTCTTTACTTCTGTTTGGGTTTTGTTTTTCATTTTTTTATCCACACAACGGTTGGAGCTAGGAAACATAAACCTAGGGAAGAAGGGGCCCGCAGCTGTGACGAACCTCACATCCGGTGCCCGGACTCCTGTAGCTGGATTTTTTTCTAGATAGGTTAATTTAAATAATATGATTGACAGCTTTTGAGTGTGGTTTCACCTTTTACCCTGTCCATACAAATATAAAAGGATTGCGATCAATACCATACACTAGACACATATGGAGCCTTGGCAGGATCACTGAGCAAAGTAAAAGGCTAGGAACACTAGATTTCGGTTCAGACAGAACCCTAATTAAAAATTATATTCATTAAAACAAATTCTCAGAATTCATTTTGACTTTCTTTTTCAAGAAAACACACAACAAATAGACTTTGGAGGGAAATCACGTACACATAAATCACTTTTAATCTTTAGAATAGGGTGTCCTCTTAAAGTTAGCCATTTTATTTAGGTGGAAGGCTGTGACGGGCCCACATCAATACTAGATGTGTTCAGTAATGAATTAAAAAGGAAATGATTAACTGGTCAGACAGTTAGGAGTTATATTAACATGCAGTATATACTAGCTTCTTAGCCCAGTCCAACTGCAAAGTGCACAGACCCAGATCTGCCGTCGGATAATGCACCGGCAGATCTGGGCCTGTGAAATTTGTTAGAAGTTATCAATAGAAAAACAAGTATACATCCCTGATAGGCAGGCACGTTATGCTGTGGTGGATAAGAAGATTGCAGTTTGACTCGACTTATAAGAGAGTATAGACGCTGGTAATTTGTTGCTGGGTTTCTGAAAGAATTTGACCATTATTAAGACGATGTGTAGAGATAAATGACACTATTATATCTAGATTTGTGGAGACTATTCGGCCTGCTATATAATTGAAGCATTCATTTCCTATAAAGCTTAATCTTAGCTCCGATTGGATTTGCCTTGACTACATATTGTTTACAAAAGTTCCGGCACTAATCATTAATCGATTTCATACAGAAACGTTTATGGAGAGCTACTCAGTTAAGTAAGTCTGGCAAAATATACGTCTCCCTCATTAAGGTGAATACTAGCTCGATATCATTCTTGTTCTGCTATCGGCTAAATGCTCGTACGTTATATAAATTAACGGAGTAGAAAAAGGCTGGATATGAAAGTTAGGTCTCACTGGTCAATTTTTGTTTGGTAAATTTTCATCCGGCGATGACCTATTGCAGAAAAATTATAATATTACAATAAAGATACAAAAAACTAATAAACTTGATTTCTTATACAACTGGTGGCTTTGATACTGGACAGGTACTACCACAACCCCTCATTTTACATTCAATTTTGACAAGAAAGAGCTAATTTGAATATTTTCCTGTGACAAGGCGGCTAAAAGATCGGCATGTAACCGTATTCATCTTTAAAGTTTACTAGTACTAAAATAAATTAGCAAACTTTTCATCACCCTTCAACCATGTAGATGCTTTAGATATTTACCTCTGTAGGAGACACATGTAAATACGTAAGCCAAGTCGGCTGCTCATTTCCAGCCCAAGTTACGTATTTGATTTCCAATGCTAGTCTGTGACAGGCAGTCACCAACAAGACAACCCATTTCCAAGCCTATCTTAATGTAAATGTAAACCACATTACAGATTTAGCTTACGTGTGAATTTATAAATGATAGGATTGTGATAATTAGGCTCATACCTTCTACCTTAAAAATTAGGGTGGTGTAAAAATACGAAACTGTCCAGTGAGACCCTATGTGCAATATCTCTTTCATTCCTTTTAGTACTTGAGCAAACTAAAATTATTTTCCCTCCTTTGAAATGTAGCTAGCTGCAAATAGATGGTTTCCGTCGAAATGGAGACCCGGCGTGTTTCTTACCAAATATCACCAAAATATATTCTTATGATAAGTCGATTCAAACATTTCGAGACCGATAAAGACGAAGGATAAGGAAATAAAAATGTAAAACCATGAATCCCTTTCCGACCGGACTGACTGCAAGAAGGTCATTTTCAGGAGATATGTCACCCAATGAACGTCAAAGACCAGAAATACAACAGCTTGCGTCTCCCATATCAACTTATTAAATTTAAATATTTAACATGTTGTTGCTGTTCTGTGACAAGAAGCCATTATTAGTTAAAATAAAATTAAATCAATATTCACTACACGGTTGGGTTTCAAAATATTATCAAATCAAGATTGTTTAGGGAGCTCTTATTATAACGTTAAAATTGGGAAGACTGCTTTGTATGATAACAAACTAAATCCATAGGAGCTATATACTGTAAGCATACACGAAAATTATTGTTGTCTTTGAAGATTATTTAAGTACATTATGGCAATATTCATATATCGATTTCCAGCGGACACTTGATGTGTTTAAAAAAAATGAAGTACAGTTATCTGCAAAGAACAGTTTCCATTCCATATGGGAACCAGATCTTAAAGACTGTCAAGATATACAGTTATCTGTCTGTCACATACCATTATATTTAAATGTCAGAGATCCCACTATCTGGACTACAGCAGAAGCAGAAATTTCCTACGGGATTATATTTCAATTTGAAATTTGAAATATTATTATTATATTCATTTTTGATTATGGAAAATATTTAGGCAAAACTTATCAGTGGATATCGTCGTGAAATTGGTTATGTTGTGCCTAAATTGACCACTGGAAATAAATACATTACTTATCACTTAATATGAATGTTATATGGATATCTAATTATGAGCGATAAAATAATTATAATTATACACTACGTGTTGGTACCTAAACAAACTAAAATTGGTTTCCATAACTGAGCACAAATTACCCGCATAAACAGAGTATCCCCCAGGAGTGTAAAACTGAGGGTAAAAGAAACCCTTGGTGTCAGAACTGGGGGTCAAATAAAAAATGTGGGGGTCAAAAATATACCGAAAAATTTTCATCTAATCCATACTTTTTCAGATGGAATGATATTGCAATTTGTAAAATATTTCTCTCTCTCTCTCTCTCTCTCTCTCTCTCTCTCTCTCTCTCTCTCTCTCTCTCTCTCTCCATTTAAATAATACTTTTATTAGTTAGTTTTCCTTTTAGTTTAAAGTTGTACTTTTAAATGTCTCCTTATAATTTTTGCAGCAATCTTATAGAACAGCACATTACATATAAGCCAAAACAAAACTCCATAAATCTTTTTAACAAAACGACAGTTAATTTACTGCCTGTCATAAACTGTGCATTATCATCGGTTTCATTGTATTTCGTCCTAAAACACATTTATCCAAAAATCAGAAGCTGATGATTTATCTTCTCTTTTAAAATGTTACACTTGAACTTTTAGATCTTTCTTTCGTTGCAGCAAAGTTAGTAAAATTTGCAACGACCCCCCGAATTTGTAATCCAAATAATGGATTTGTCTCTGCAAGTTTACTTATTTCTTTGTTCTGAAAGAACATTTTAGTATATAATGTGTTCAAAAGATATCTTGTAGTGATCAAGGGTAGATTTTAAAAAATCTCAAACGATGTCACGAAAGGATTATTCACTTGTATAGTTTTCGCAATCACAAAGTCACACTGGTAATACCAATGCCTTGGATATGCCGTATTCAAGTCAAGGGAATATTTTATTCATTTTTCATTAGTCAGATTCACATTTACTCTTTCGTGTTATGCTTCTTTCACTTTCTTCGCTAATGATTCTTAGTGCACGCTGTTTTCATCTCGAGATCACATTTTATTGCAACAAGGATTGAGGTTAAACAACTGGACATCTTGCTGAGCTCGATAGAATCGCGTGAGAGCTCGCGAGATCAGGGGAAGCTACTCTGTCATAATATTGCCTAATGGTAGTCTGGTTCTCTGCTCTGTATGCTCAGTATTAGTGTGGAACACAGAGAGCATACAAAACAGGAAACCGGAAGAAGTATTCACGATGCCATCCCTATTGATGAATAATCGAAGTATACACGATTCCATGTCTAATGCAACGCGTTGGATATTAAATAAATCGTGATTATATTTTGCAAATCTTTTGCGTCAAAAAAAAACGCACAGCAAAAATTTATGTGCGTCAATCTTCTCCTGTGTGCGTCCATGACGCACAACTGTGCGTAAAGGGAAACACTGCGCATAAATGCGTTTTCATTCAAAACAGAGACTGACAATTGTATCTACAAAGTCAAACTAGAATGCACCTATCCAACTTTTCAAGATAGAAAGCAAAACAATATTATGCAAAATATCATATCTTGAAAGCAATATACTCTGCATGATCTTTTAAGCGAGGAAAAGTATAATTTTAATTACGAATAATAACTCGTACTTTTCTTCTCTCCTAGAAAGTTTAAACTCAAACAATTCATACACTAAACTGTTTGTGAGATGAATGAGTATGGAATTGTAGAGTGGATCTTCGAAAACTCTACTTTTTATGATCTAATGTTTGCTAAATGCTCAGTTAAAGTGAGGCTTTAATGTTTCTGGTATGATGAGTATTCAAACCGCTTCGAGCATATTAATGAAATAATACCGAATGCTCCACTGATTGTTGTTTTGAACCATCAAAGTTTTAATCTTTCAAAACGAAACCAATTTTTTTACCGTCAATTATTTGACATATATTTGTTTCTTCCCTGCATGTCAGTGGATTCACAACTTTGCAATATTTGAACAAAATGCACAAAATATAATTAATGTGTTTGAAGCAAGAAAAGGCAATTACCAAGTATAACTTGCGTCAAAACACTTTATCAGTTTGTCCACGTTGTTTGGGTCATATGGCAATGTTTTATTAATTAGACTTCTTTCTCCAATTTATTATTACAAATATCTACCTTGTAATTTATTAAGTCAGGATATTGCCTTGCATTTAGTATGCGCACCAGGAAACATCAGTCCCTAGAAAAAAGAGACTTTTCATCCTATGCAACAATATATACTAATCTTTTTAAGTCTTAAACTAGTGAGCCAGTTATTTCATTCACTAAAGCATTACAGAACATTAGAATAAGTTATATATCTGACACATTCAGGCAACCACGTTGTTAAAAGTATTCACTCCAGTAAATTATATGAACGTCATGAGCTGAATATAAGATTATTCAGTATTGAAGTCATTAGCTGAATAGTTTATTTAGTATGAATGTCATTAGCTGAATATAAGTTTATTTAATACGAATGTCATGAGCTGAAGAAAATTATTCAGTATTAAAGTCATTAGCTGAAAATAAGTGTCATGAGCTGAATATAAATTTAATAATTATGAAAATCTTTAGCTGAATATAAGTGTATTCAGTATGAATATCATGAGCTGATATAAGTTTATTCAGTACGAATGTCATTAGCCGAATATAAGTGTATTCAGTATGAATATCATGAGCTGAATATAAGTTTATTCGGTACGAATATCATGAGCTGAATAAAAGTTTATTCAGTATGAATATCATGAGCTGAATGTAAGTCTGTTCAGTTTGGATGTCAGGAACTGAATATAAGTTAATTCAGTATGAATGTCATGAACTGACTAGAATTTTTTTCCGTCTAATCAATCATGCCCTGCGTTGCAAAATCAATTGTTTGGAGGTGATACCGACACGCATGAAGCTGATATGTTATTAATTCCATATATCGACTTGAAGTCTGGTCACTCGCCTCTGGCGGAACCCCATAAACCAATATTCATGTAATCAAGTTAAGCATGCATAAGAGATTGGCTGACATTTAGACTGCATATAATTAATTCTGGATCCATGAACTACAATATATCGCAATGAAGTAACTCGAAATCAGGTGTATGCAAATCAGTTAAACAATTATCAATGATGAAAATACGTTGCATAATAGTGTTCTTGAATTAGACTAATAGCTTGGAAAAGCTCTAAGTATTCGGGAAAAAAAACCTAGATTCGTTGGGGTCAGTCGTTTTGCTAGAGGTTATGCAAACATTTTCAGACGATAAACCTTGCCTGCTCCCTTTTTTCATTGCTTGTTAACGTAGAACAAGGCTTTCAAGCTGAAAGAATTATAACATATCACATGTGTTCTATTTTTAGTTTTACTAATTTCTCTTCCTAGCTGTGACAAGAAGTAATTTTTAGTTGAAATCAAGTTATAGTCAATATAATCATTTCATTATGAAACATTATCAAATAAGGAGTGTTCAGGAAAATCGTGTTATGACATCTAAGTTTTGGAGAACATACCATATATAATTGAAGTAGTAAGTGCATAATGAGGTCTACTTAACAATAAATAGAAATTACTGTCATCGCTCAAAATCATTTCATTGGTTAATGCCGCTAATGGCGTATCGATTTCATGCGGCAAATATTAAACGCAATTATTAGATCAAGATAAATATTGGCTAGATATTAGATTTTTCTACTTCTGTCCTACATTTTATTCTCTAGGAGAAGACACGTTTTCATTCCAAAATTTAAATGTAGCTATCTGCAACGAGCCGCCTCTGGTTGAAATGAGAATCCGATCTTAAAGATCATAAAGATATGACGTAATAAAAGCTGTTCAAATAATTCAGTGCAAAGCAGTAATGTGGAATGAAAATGCAGAAAGGAATAAAAGCATATATCCGTTTCAACTCGAATGGTTGCATAAAAATCATTTACAGGAGATACGTTTCCAACTGAAAGCTAAAAGCCAATTGACTAACACCGGATGACTCTTTACTTTATCTTCCAAGTTTTTCTTTCTTGCTGTCAAGCGAACATTATACAGTCAGTGCCAAATTACATCAATATGTTAATTTAGGCACGGTCTTTATGACATTGGGACCATTATGAACTGAGAAGTTAAACCCTATAAAACCATCAAATGAAAAATGCGTATTGTGTAACCCTAAAAGAAATATTGAAAGACACTATACCACTGTCAATGTCAGAGACTATACTATCTAGATACACTTCACGGTAGAATTGTCTAAATAGATTTATTTCAAGCATAAATTGCAAATATTGCCTTAGAATATGGAGAAAAGTTCAGACCTTGACCGTTTTTCGATTTTATCAGAACATATGAACACAATTAAAGTATTTTCTCACTCGAAAAGAATATTTCTCAACGATTATGAATACTGGCTGGACATTGAATTTATGTGTGAAACAATAATTCTATTTTTGCCTTACGTGTTGATACTTGAGCAAACTATAATCGTCCCAGTAATTCAAGATTAAGGGCTAATTATTATTATTATTATTATTATTATTATTATTATTATTATTATTATTATTATTATTATTATTATTATTATTATTATTTTTATTTAAAGTAGTATAATAAGGTAATCTGGAAAGCGAATTAACGCATATGATAAACATAAATAATGACTTGTATATGCATATTTTAAACCAGAGAAAGTTTATATCCATGCCTAAACAATTGATACAGTGGATTCTCTGTGAAATAGATGTATATCTTATTATAGAGTAGAACATTCGAAAACTCGAAATAATAATGTTTGTTTGATTTCCAAAGAAATCGAAGCCTTAGGGCATGAATTAAGTTTCACGTTTCACAGAGCAAATAAATCGAAGCATTAGGGCAGTAATTACGTTTCACGTTTCACAGCAAATAAATCGAAGCATTAGTGCAGGAGTTAAGTTTCGTGTTTCGCAGAGCAAAGATATCAAGTTATGCCGAATACTCAAATGATCAATGTTTTGAACAATCAACATTTAACTGTATTGGAAATAAACACTTTTAATACCGTTTATGTACATGACATGCTTTGTTGTTTTCTCTGTTAAAGTCACAATTCATGATTTCACAATATATTGTGCCTCACCACATATGGCATTTGGTCAAAATTATTCTATAATTTCTTTTCAAACAGTAAACATACAAATAGTGAAATAAGATGAATGAGTGGTCATCGTCGTTTATTTGCGAGGTGTCATTATTTGTATTTCGTCTACCTCCAAAATACTTTTACTAGTGACTTATCAGCGTTTTGTTTCATATGGAAATGATAACTAACTTTCATTTTTTTGTGTTCTACGATATTTATGTAAGAAAAAATGAACTTATCCACTAACGTCAATTTCCAGTAAATAAGAGGCAGTCGGACCACCACATTACTGCTGGAATTATTCATATACCGAAATTTACCAAAATGATTAATACTGTTTATATGAACTTGCCAATAGCTGAATATACATTTGGCGTTTTTAATCAATCATCTTATCTGTTAAAACATTTCCTTGGATCGATACGGCCACAGCGGAAGCTGGTATATTATCCATTTAATACACAGTCAAAGACTGGTCACCAACCGTTGAAGTGACCCCAGTAACCATCATTAGGTGATCAATTTAAACATGCCAAAACCAGTATGACCTTTATGTACATGTCTACAATGCATAGTATAGTGCTTAATAAAGACTTGGAAATTTCCGATTACTTCTGGATACTTCGAAGCATCTAGGAAAGACTTGAACTATAAAATCTCATTCTTTTCTTTAGTGCTTAGGTATACATTTTAAGATTACAAGCCGTGTGCGTTCCTTTTGTTTCAGTGTTTGTTGATGTTGAACAAGGGCGTCAATGCCTTAAGATTTTATATATGCCATTATCCTCTGATTGATTAAACTAAATGCAAAGTGTCTGCAAGAACTTAAGAATGATTTGGAACCCTCTGCTTAGACTCTTTACATGTGTTCCAGCCATCGTTTGCCAACAGTAAAATTAGATTCCTGTAACTGTTTACATGCAAACGTTGTCGGTGTATAAATATTTACAGACCAAGCTCCGTTTAATGTCCTTGTACTCATACACATCCTCAAATACATTCAGTTTGCCGTATACGTGCGTGCGTGCGTATTTATGTATGTATGTATGTATGTATGTATGTATGTATGTATGTATGTATGTATGTATGTATGTATGTATGTATGTATGTATGTATGTATGTATGTATGTATGTATGTATGTATGTATGTATGTATGTATGCATGCATGCATGCATGCATGCATGCATGCATGCATGCATGCATGCATGCATGCATGCATGCATGCATGCATGCATGTATGTATGTATGTATGTATGTATGTATGATGTATGTATGTATGTATGTATGTATGTATGTATGTATGTATGTATGTATGTATGTATGTATGTATGTATGTATGTATGTATGTATGTATGTATGTATGTATGTTTGTATGTATGTATGTATGTATGCAAGCATGCATGCATGCATGTATATATTGTTGAAACCTATTCTGATTGGAAAGGATACCGGTTTAAAAAGCACGATTATAGTTGCAAATCATATGTGATATTAAATAGATCAATACTTGGCCAGTTATTGGAAAGAAAATTGCCCCTGAATATACATTGATGCGATCGACAGTGTAAATTTGTAGAAATGTCATCATACACAATTTGACGTTTATAAGAGCCTGATGCTAAAACTTATTTTCTTTTATGATAGAAGAATGGATACATACTAAAACGTTTTTATTTGTAAGGCCATATTGTTTACGCAAATTTCTTAATTGAGCTTGAAATAAATAGGAAAAACATTTAAAATATAAAACGTCATATAAATAGTATCGACTCAAAATTACATTCTTAGAAGTAAATACATGAAATGACTGATTTCAATGTTCGTGAAACAAATAACATAATCAGTATTTTGCTTTCACCTTAGTCTAACGGAGGCAATTGTTCAAACTGTGGAATAGGGAGGATGGCAAATAACAACAAAAGACTTCTCTGTGGCAAAGCAGGTGCGCCACTAAAGAATATTACCACGGAGAGCCTCAGGCCACCATCCTGCAAATGAACGGCATCCAACAGCAATAAAAACAAAATGCATCGTACTACCTGTTTTGAAATAAGAAAACCTTTGTCATACAGTGAGTCCAATGGGAGCAAGGTAAGGTGGATTCATTCTATTCTCAATGAGTCCAATGGGAGCAAGGCAAGGTGGATTCATTCAATTCTCATAGAGTCCAATGGGAGGAAGGTAAGGTGGATTCATTTAATTTTCATAGAGTCCAATGGTAGCAAGGTAAGGTCGATTCATTCAATTCTCATAGAGTCCAATGGGAGCAAGGTAAGGTGGATTCATTTAATTCTCATAGAGTCCAATGGGAGCAAGGTAAGGTGGATTCATTTAATATGCCGCGATAGTAAACTATTGAGTTCTGGGCCCAAGATCCTAATATGCATGATAATGATATCAGGGTCTGCCATTTATCATGATGCAGTCTATTAACCTGTCGGACAAATATAATTTTTTTTTAAGATGACTGCATTGTCTGAATTGACAATTTTAAGCGAACATTATGAGGTCATGCTAGTGTTGACTGCTTTGTCTGAGCTTGATGATTATGGACAATATATCGCCATTCATTGAGGCAATATTGTATTGAATCAACTAGAGTCCCAATAATATTGACATGATGTTGAAAATTTGTTTTACGGGATCAAACATTAATAAATCAGACAGAAAGTGTATCAACTGATAAATGAGTTTCAGAACTTAATGAACGGCGGTATTTTAAAGCGCATTATCTGCTCCATTTATTAACAAATCAAGTAACCTCTTAAGTAAATAATTTTGAATTTTTAAGTTTACAAGTATAATTTAAGTTACTTCTGTCAAAAATGACGGATACACGCAAATTTAACAAATATAATAGATTCTAACTTTCTTATTTACGAGATCTTTATAGAGACAAAAGGTCACGTAAAACTTAGAATATATAACCGGTCAATATCTTTGCTTTTTTTCCTTTATGAGTTGTAAAATAACCAAATAAGGAACTGCTGTAGTACATTGGTCTATTTGGTAGTGAGGAAAACTTTTTTATTTTAAAAAAATCTCACTAGCTATATTGAAGATTTAACTAGTGTCAACTTAGATATTAGATGTGGTTACATCGTTTTGCTAAAATAGCAATGCTTTTGGTGAATCACAGAATCATGGCAGATTTTGTTTTAGGTGGGTAATTAATTAAAATCCTTACACAGAATGTGTGCATATTGATGTGACCGTATTTATGTATCGACGTTTGACTGTACGCTTCAAATACTTACCCCTCTAGCCAATCCTGCCCAAAAATGAGAAAACAGAGAAGGCGACCGTTTATTTACACAAAAAACAAACGATTCCGATAAGATTAACAAAGTCAATATCAACATGCAGTTTGTTCAGCCACGAATAGCTGCATTACATCTTTCACTACGTTGGCTATTATTCGTCACGGTTACATCACGATATCAAAGATTCTTAATGAAAATTGTGTACCTAATCTGTTGAACAGCTGGAATGTTAAATCTTTCTTCGGAATCGACCAAAAAATGGTAAATTATATGGACCATGGTATTTGTTTGATATGTATTATATAAAAACTAAATCTGGTGAAATGCATCTTGCTGTAGAACAAAACAGAAATCAAAATCCACAGGTATTCAGTATACATAATATGGAATTTTATTGTTGACCTCTATATGCATATATTTGTTTATATTAATGGTGCTATTAAAAAACTGCTTGTAAGTGCCCAGTCTATAGCATCCTAATAGAAACATAAGCCAGCCTGACGCGGAATAAAACAAACCTCACCAAACGACCTATGTAAGACGATTTAGATCATTGCTAACTCCAGATGATTTCGGTAATTCCAGTTCAGATTTGCGTTATGTCTAGTATATTCTTCTTTACAATATTTCACCCTTAACATTATCGTTGTTTTTAACTAAAATATTATAATAGTCTTGAGGAAATTCATTATCAACATCGATAAAGTCTTATCTAAATAAAAGATGCAAGACGTATGTTATTTGTTTAAATTGTGCTTAACTAGTAACTTAAAATTTGTTATTTTTGAGTGGCTGTTTAAACAGTGAATATTTACCAAATATTTATTTTTAAAAAGGTTTTCCTCGTGTAATTAGAAATGAATGGTTATATATTATGAGTCGTCTAAAGTAACAGGAATATTGGCATCGGGCATTTGTTATATCATTATGTATCATTTTCAAAAACTATAAGTCTCGATACTTTGTCATAACCAAAACTATATTCAAAGCACTCAGCAAGAATGGAAAATGCGTAATAAAATTATGAGTATTAACGGTAATACGGCATACAGATAATACTCATATTTCCTATAATAATGAACATGCAAGGTATAATTTATCATTTGCTTGAACATGTGAGTCTTAAAATATATTTATTATTTACACAATAAAATTTCAATGTAATTTTATCAACTAAAAGTAAAAACAAAATTTTGAAGTTTTTAGGTTTTAAGATTTTAAGTTTTACTTAGCATAATAAGACCCTTTATCATTTTTATACAGGCCGTGGTATACAAAAATAGCCAATGAAACTCGGATGGCAGCTATGTGTTTAAATTTAATCAATAGTTTTACACGCACTTGGGGAATGTATGTTTCATGATTGCTGTTTTTGAAAAGAAAATCATTTTATGAAGGAAATCATATAAAATCTTCTACTGGTATATACCTCCAGGGAATGACATGATATTGCACAAAACAAGAGAAATGCAACTTTTGGACAGAAGAGCCATACTAAGATATAAAGAACGTTAAACGTACATAATGCCATCGAAGCCTTTAATTTCCTCAGCAGGAAGCGATGGAACTGAACACGAAACCATTTCAACAATATTGGTAATATGTGCAAACTATATTTGCGTCTTCTATATATTTTTATATCATTTATCACGGATGGGATAAATTGGTGAAGTCATGTCAATTGTTTCACTTGCCGGTTTGTTTAAATTAAATCATATAATGGGTATCATACATCTTAAATGACATAGTAGGCCACATATAGCTTACTTTATCAAGCGTATAGTTACTAGATAAATTAACTTTTATTCTGATTACTATCACCAAAGAAACCAATGTGTTGTTCGTCAATATTTCATGCCAGCAACGTATCGATTAACTTACTTTGATCACACAACTTGGACGCTTCAAACGTAACTTGCAGTCTGTTCTATAATGAAAGGACGACGAAGACCTACATATCAGACTAATGGATGCTTGACTTTTGTAACTCTTTTACCAGTACAAACACCGGACACATTTGTAATATATATGATGGATGCTTTGGAAATTAAATAACAAATCTTTACCATTGATAGCAAACGAAATATTTATTTGCTGACGCAAAGCTGAATTGTCATATTATATCTCCCATCCTATGAAATTTAAGTGACATTTCATCTGTTAGTTAAACTATTGATAAACTGAAAAGTGTATCTGTTCTATTTTTTAATCTGTTGCTACGCATTGTTTGCTCAATATTAACTAATTAAAAACTGTAACCTTGTCTACAGTTTGGTATAAAGATAAAATATAAGTGTGGTTGCCATGCTGAAGATATCCTAGAGACAAATCTGAATATGCTTCTTTGCTTATAAATTCTTTTCCTGAGATAACATTTGATGGCTCTTGTTTGAAATGTACATCATGTTTAGTACCAGTCAGCACGGCAGCTTAATACTGCAATTTTATCCCTAGAGACTTTTCTTTTATTAGCGTTTTTTGTCCAGGATGTGTATGTTCTTAAACTGCAAAACTACATTCTGTTACTTGAATCCTTTTCAACCAAAAATAGTTTTAACAATAACTTATATTTGTGCTTAAAGACCTACATAATATATGCTATTGAGTAGATATAATAACATATTTAAAACAACATTGCATTGTTACGAGTGCCTGACCAAGATTGTTAATTGAAAATGCTTGTTTTTCAATATTGTTACGACCATGTAGTTAAAGAGTGTGTGTGCGTGTGTGTCAAAGAATTAATTCTGTATAAATCTTTTATTTCATTTTTATTTCGTTTTTGTCATTAAATGTAATTATTATTATTATTATTATTATTATTATTATTATTATTATTATTATTATTATTATTATTATTATTATTATTATTATTATTATTATTATAGCATAGGTCTAATGTTTTGTTAGAAATATAGTGATTACTTAAATCGTAAATATGACTCATGTAGGCACGAGCATTGTATAATAGTAAATTCGTCGCATGTAAATATTCAGAAGTAGCTATGTAAATAATTGGCTGATACTTGTACAGGCTTTCATAATGTCCAGATGCATTGCGAAATTACTCATGTCCTCCGTGCTCGTGTACATGAAAAGACGTATTAACTTGGTTTTTAAACTTAATTATCAGTAAGAAAGTTCAGAGTCATAGCCGATTTCATGTTAGAGAGTCAAATAGCTTCTGTTACCTTAAAATGTATTTTGGGATGGAAGAAGTTGTCTATTCGTGTGTCTAAGTTGAACGCCATGTGGTTTGTTAGAAGAGATAATTGTACTGCGTCTACTTTCTAAATGATCGTTTTCCCTGGAGAACAAAAATTAGTGCTTTGGACAAAGACTTTTCTGAAATTCGTCTAAATTGGAATGGAGCAATACAAATTGTGCTTCACTGTGTTATTTCTTTGAGTTTTGTGTTAGCCTTCGTCTGACGTCAATATCCATCTGGGACTGGAACTGAACTTCAGACTGTCCGTTTGAAACTGTTCACAGGATTTATGTGTTTACATATCTTTAGAACAAAGTTTGGATCTCTTCCGTAAATCGTATGTCTTGCTTATATATTTAAAATTTCTCCATGTTTTCTAGGTAAAAAAAAAATGTTAACATTTACAAAGCTTGTTGTAATCACACTTTCCTTGTGTTACTTTGAACGAGCCAAATTGGGTTGCTCGTTCTTCGGGATATTTGAAATTGGTTGAAAATTAAAATTTAAATTCCCATAGTTCATTTTAGTTGAAGTCTTAAGTGAAACCAACCGGCTTTTATTCACAAAATCCTCATAAGTAGAACATTTCTGAATTTTGCACAGGAGTGTTTAGTAATTTTGAAAATGAAATATAATTTAGAAGTTGAGCTAACAATCTTGGATTTAGATATAATACAGGATGACGTTGAGCTAGAAAAATCCAAAGAGAAGAAAGAGAGAATGAGAAACAATGGAGTTTCAAGAGTAGAAATTGAAGCAATATAATTACAATTTAAAGAAAAAAGGGAAGCAATGAATTTGCAATTAAAAAGAAGGAAGCATGTCAATAACAAATTAAAGAAATAGAAAAGAAAACAAAGGCAATTTGAAAAGTTTAATAGTGCACTTATAATGATATTAAAACCCATTTCGAAGAGCATAAGATTGATACCTTTGAAAATGCTGTTCTTGCTGTTCATAAATATTCCTTAACCCATAAAGTTTCTGCTGTAAGCAAATCTTTCACTTAGCAGTCTACTGATATAAAAGTGTTTCAATCAAATATGACTATCACTAAAATACAAATCTGACACAAATTCGAAATATCAAGCCTCTGAGATTCTTCATTCAAAGTCATTTTCTTCACCTACGTTTACCTATTGTAAGAAAAAAGGACACTTCATTTCTGATTGCTTCAAATTGAAATATAGGAATCAGAATCAAGATAGACCTCTCCAAAATACTCTTATTTCAAAGAAGTCAAGGTCAAGGTCATATAATGAAAACAATACATTTGTTCGGTTTGATAAACCTTAGTCCGATTGTGTTTTAGAAAATTATGAACCATTCATGTCGAAGGTTTTTGTATCTCTCTTGGGTGATTTGGCCAATTATCCATATGAAAATTTTGAGCGATACAGGAGCTTCTCAGAGTCTTTTAGTTTCAGGTGTTTTGCCTTCTTCTGAGTTCTGTTCTAATGAGAGTGTTCTCATTCAGGGAATAGAGTTTTGCTTTGTTAATGTTCTTATCCATTCATAAATTTCAGGGCATGTGACCATCGGCGTAGTGTTAACTTTACCCGTTGAGGGCGTTCATTTGTTGTTGTGTTTAATCCACTTGAAACTGACAGCCTTCTTTGCATCAGATAATTGATCCTATTAAAAAATAAATCCCTTATTTATTCATAGCTTGTGCAGTTGCCAGAGCTATGTCAAAGAAAGCTTTTGAGAATTATTTTGATAAGGGATGTGTTCATTTAGCTGACGCATGTATTGGTCAGGCTATAATTGAGGTCACTCTTCACTTTTAATTTGAATCAGTCAAACGGTATTGGCAATACTGATCCTCTTTTGAATACTAACTCTTTTCTTATCTGATCAGGGTGATGAACGACACTCACTTGTCGTTGAACAGGAGAATGATATGAGATCTCATGTTTGTTTCAGCAGGCCGTTAGTGGAACTGAAACAAGTGAAGAATCTGTCTGTTAAGTCATTAAAAATGAAATTCTTATGCAAAAATGGAGATCTCTCGTGGTATCTGCTTGTGACGAATGGTCAGTAAATTATCAGGTTGTGGTTCCGAAACCTTACAGACAGGAAATACTTTGTTTGGCCCATAATTGGTCATTTTGAGACCAATTAGACGTATCAAAAGATCTTGACTCGCTTCGCTTGTCAAAAAATTAAAAGTGATGCTTGCAAGTTTTGCAGATCTTGTCTTACTTATCAAATTGTGGAAAAACCAAATCAAAGATACCTAAAGCTCATTTGCAACTACTTTTGGCATTTGACGAACCATTCAGTAGAAGTATGTCAGATTGTACTGATCCATTAACAAAGACCAAGTCAGGTAATACAAATATGTTGACCATCAAGTTTGCGTCACGTCAACAAATTTTCCAGAGGTCATTTGTTTGAGGAATGTTGATTGTTTGTTGCTTGGCCTTTTCAAATTTGATCAATCTGGTCTGGAATGTTCCAGCTTGTTACACTTGAATTTGGCTTTCAGCGGTTCAATTCAAAAGTGAAACTATGTTTTCACCAAATTTTACTAAAATATTGTATAGTCAATTCTCTTTTGCTCATTTTGCAGGATTTTCTTCAATTAAAATTATTTGGCCCTTACAAAGTAAAGAAGAAAATTAATGAGTTTACTTATAATATTAGTACTCGAGTCTAAGCAAATTAATAGAGTACTTCTATTTTAAAGGAAATAGCCTGGTAGGTCATGTAATTGATTTAGTTGCACATGTCTCACCAAATGAGGATTTGAATGAAGGAGTTCAGCTGGATTCTACTAATCTTGGAACAAGAAGGCTTCGGAATTCGGAAGTTATGGAAAATCTAGACCAGAAACTTTCTCATTTGCAAAATCATGAAAAAAAACGAAAATAAACAATTATTGTCTGAATTAAGCACTTGTTTTCAGACGTGCTTACAAGGACAAACATAATTTTTCACGACATTGATATAGTAGATTCGAAACACATGAAATAACACCAATACAGGATGAACCCTTTTAAACAGAAACATATGAAAAAAGATTCAGTATTTACTGTACAATGATTTTATAGAGCCCAGCAGTTGCGATTGGAGTTCACGTTGCATTCGTGTCCCGAGACCGGATAAAACTTTCCGAATATGTACGGATTATAGAAAGGTGAACAGTGCGACAAACTAGATTGTGTCGACAAATTTGAAAATGCCAAATACGTCACCAAATTTGGCCTTCTGAAGTGTTTTTGGCAAATTCCACTAACGGAAAGAGCAAAAGAATTTTCGGCATTTGTTACTCCAGATGGACTCTACCAGTACAAAGTGATGCCTTTTGGGATGAAGAGTTTTCTAAGTACATTTCAACGACATATAATTATGATTACTTCTGATCTAGACAATTGTAATGCCTATATTGATGATGTCATCATTTACAACAACAGGTGTAAAGAACATCTAACCACGATTCGAAAGTTCTTCGACAGATTCATGGATTCAAATTTGGCTATTAATTTGTCTAAACGAGTTTTGCCGTGCGTGTGCTACTTTTCTAGGACATATTGTGGGACATGGTCAGATTAAACCTATATATGATAAGGTCAAGGCTATTTCTGAATGTCCAGTGCCTGTCAATAGCAAACATCTAATAAGAATTTTTGGTATGACTTGTACTATTGTAAATTATTTTGCTCTAATTATTCTGATATTGTTGAACCTCTGACAAACTTGTTGAGAAAAAAAAAACAAGTTTCTATGAACTGGAAGCGATATGGCCAACATATCTACTTTTACTCGTTTCTACGAAGGCATTCTTAAGCATATACTGAAATTTATTTTGTTCTTCAAGCATTCATGTATGGATA
This sequence comes from Potamilus streckersoni, assembly GCA_016746295.1. NCBI lineage: Eukaryota > Metazoa > Mollusca > Bivalvia > Unionida > Unionidae > Potamilus > Potamilus streckersoni. Next base: position 296,489 of record JAEAOA010000514.1, on the reverse strand, counting down.
CTGTTTGACATGTGCGGAATCTACAATTTCAACGTACATTTAGAGTTATTTGGTCACTTAGAAACTTCTTGAAACAAATGCTTATATTCAAGTAATAGCTCGTTTAGTTTATTCCTGCATATGTGACAGATCTTGGTTCATTCATCATGATTTAAAAATTTCAAAGATTAGTTACTCCAACATCACTACATTCCCATTCCATTCTCTTTTAAATCCTCCTTGTGTGGGACATGTATATCAACATTTGTTGCATGATTAACCTGGCTATCTCTATAGACAATCTCCTTTGACATTTTTATATGACAAAGATGCATTTGGTTAGTGGTAATCTAAATTAAATCCTTCGTGGGAACTGTGGATATGCCTGTAGTGGCCCTTGTAATAATAAAGAGCCAACAGTCTTGTGTTGGATAACAATAATACAATCCAAGAATATATTCTTATATAATATTTCAAAATAGATTATTGTTACCGTTACCAAGAATTTTAATTTTGATGAGCACTTTGTATTCCCAATAAATAAATGATTTCAATAATTAAAATTTCAACCCAAATGAACTACAGTACAATACAATAATGAAACTGATTATGCTCTGATCTTAAAAGGAAAAACGGATGCAAAGTTTCGAGAGAAAAGATGTTGTTATTGACGTGCCCTAATGTCAAAATTAATATTTTCTGTACTCTTCCGGTTGCAAAGAGGTTAGTGTTCCGTCCGAGTCATACCAAATAGTTATACAAATGGTACTAATATCTGCCTCACTAGGTGCTCAGCATTAAGAAGTTAGTGATAGGATTGGTCGCTTTAGTGTCAGGATAATGCTACGGAGTGAGACATGACGTTAAGGTTGTGAAAGTTGCGTTAAAGATCCAAATCACACACGGCAAAATTTTCTAAAACAAACTATTACCTAATGGAAAATAAAACTGAAGAAGGTTCATAAAATATTACTTTGTAATTTTAATATTTAAATGTGGTAAAACATTGTTTATGAATCAGTCTAGGTAATGATACCAATAATTAGCATTTACACATTAAAAAAAACCGGTTTGCTATATAATTAGAATTTAGAAACCATAACAAACAATGCAAAATAAATATACATAACAGATTTGTTGACGTGTTGCCATAAAAGCTATTAAACTATTATAATGCTTCTGATGGATCTACACATATTATGGATTATTCATCTGTAGCAAGTTCCGCCAAAGAATAGATTGTAAATCGTTATTTGTTTTTTCACTGTTTGTTTTCACTATGTTTTCCATCATCAGCCATTCTATCCCAATGAGGCACCGTCATAATTGAATTTAGGCGTTAATTAACCAGTAACCAATGGGGAATAACTGTTGTTATGCTATACTTTTATAAATTACATTTCTTCAGTCATCGTATACGTAATTTTACAAATAGAATAATCTTTTGTTTGCAACGCATGGTTCAGAAAGATTGAAGATGAATATATGGATATCATGCTTTGGTTTGACATGGTAATATATTAAATCTGTATTTCAGGCTTAAATTTAATTTTAAAAATTCTTTATTATACTAATCGTATTGATCAAACTATTTTAAAAATTCCATTTCTAGCACCGAATGTTACTATTCAGATAGTGATGAAAGTAAACCAATAATAGGAAATGATTATAGTATATAATTATAAATCTCTTTTGAGAGTTATACAAATGTAACATGAACAAATTGATGACACAATAAACATTTGTAGATTATCAGCCCGTAATTCAGCAATGAATCAGGCCATTTGTCACTAAATGAAGCCTTTAAAAGGGGTAATATGGTGTTTTGTATGCAATAATTAAAACCCTTCATGACCAATTTTACCGTTAATAATTAATGATCATATGTAAAATTATTACCCTTCATGATCAATTTTAGTAAGGCAAATATATTAACTTAAATGATACCTACTCGGAGGTAAGTATATACAATGCATTAATGTCAACGTATATAATATGGTCCATTCTATTGCCAATTCTAGCAATACTCTAAATTTGAAATTAATTTAACAACCTATTGGCATAAGGTAATTATATAGTATTCTCGGCTCGAACATAAGTATTCATTTTAGGAATTCAGTGTAAATTATTTTGTCATTTAATCAATATTAACTGCAACAAGTTTCAGCACACCGGAAGGAAACAATAATTTATCTGCAGTATCATTAATAATTATTCCGGATCTCATTTGATTGAAACGATCTCGGTCGGAATGCTCATTTTGCATATTACAAAAGCCGTTCGATATAATATACAATGTACTTGCTATTCAGCATTTAGTTTTGAAAGTTAGTTTTTCCAACTTTATAATCAGTCGGCATTTAAGTTTCGACAACGACCATGCAAGATTTAACAATTCAAAAAAAAAATTAAAAACCAAATGTGCAATTAGATAAAAATCTGCAAAACAGTCAATGCTCAGTAAAATATGGAAACAATAGTTATTTTCATTTTTTTATATAGGGCCGTTTAGATTTAAGGTTAGTAAAATTTGTCATATCATGACAAGAAATAGCTGGCATTGTCTTGTATCTAGTGTTTTCACTCTAAACTGTATAATTAAGCGACAGGTATGGTCAGGCTACGCCTGCTATGGTAAGTAACTGTTGACGATACTATCACCTAGCTCTCTCTCTCCTTCCCTCCCTCCCTCTTTCTCTCTCTCTCTCTCTCTCTCTCTCTCTCTCTCTCTCTCTCTCTCTCTCTCTCTCTCTCTCTCTCTCTGGAAATCATTTCAGGTGGATCGCGTGGAGCAGCAGTCATACTAACCTTAGCATTGAAAACAGATAACGAGGACTCAGTTGCGGCCGTCCATTGCATCCGCGATCATCTCCAGACATCACTATATTGTATAGGCTCAGAGGCAGTGTACTTTCGAGAATTGGAAACACGAGCATAGTGTCTGAAGCTCGCCAGCTTTAGAAGAAAGGTCATGAAAAGAACTCAAATCTGTATGGAACATTCATCAGCCTGACAAGATATTGAATAAATTTGCTTGCTAAGAGAAATTCACCGTGATGGTTCGGCAATTACACGATGGTATGTTCGTTTATTTCGTGTACATGTGAGTCATCTGAGCCATTTCCAGTCGCAAATGGTGTCAAAGTTAGCCTCAACCCTCTTCAGCATAATATTTTGCGCCATACTTATTGATGCCTTAATAACCTAACATAGTTTCATGCATTTTGGAACTATAAACTTTAAACTGAGGAGAATTGTAGAAAAAGTGCAGAAGTGTGACCAGCGTAAATCTCCGAACTTCAGTACATTCTTTATTGATAAAACTTACCCAAGAGGCATCTACTAACGAGTGTAGTGCAGACAATAAAGAAAAAACGGAAATTGGCATGACTAGTCGTTCACAGAAACCAAGCCATTTACTGACGTCAGGGTTATCCTCTATCGCAGATATTGATATATTTTGAGATATACTGATAACATTAGATTTTCATTCACACATCATTCGCCATTTAGTACATGCAGTTTACACAAGACTTGTTCTATTTCAGCGAATCATTGCTACATTGTTAGCATATAAAATAATTAAAACAGTTTTCATATTAATATTTGTTCTTAAATTAGTTTGCCAGATAGATTGCTGATTTTAACTAATTGAAAAAACAAACAAATAAATAAATAAGTATATGTGAACAAATAAATAAATAAATTAATTAATAAATGTAATCATTTTCAATGGGACAAGATGAAAGATAAAATATACCTCTTCAGAAAATATATGCATTGATCTTATAATAAATGCTCCAGGAGCATTGTGAACGCTGTCAGGAATAACTTATATGTGCCAATATTTTAAACATTCCTTTTGGACTGCTAGAATTGCTGTCCCAGGGAGGAGTGTGCTACACCTGCGACAGGAAGGGTACGTATTCGAGTCCTACCTTTAAATTAACAGAGGTATCTGAAGGAGACGGAAGTTTAAAAATAGATAAGATCATTTACCATGATGAGAGTTTGAAATATAAAGAACACTTCTTCATTGAAATTTCCAAAAAACTACATCACTTAATGTAACACAGTTATTGTGTAGAAGCAGTATGATCTATTAATATGACATGAAATTTATCAAGGTATGGTGTTAATCTGTTGCATATTTGTACATAAAATCTGATATATTTTCCATGTCTAAATACTCACAAAAAATTTGTACAAACTTTATACTGAAATACCAATGAAACGATTTTGAGCTAACAAATATGTCGAACATTGATGATCGTTTCTTCTGATTTTTTTCAGAAGATATACTGTTTCCCACTTAAACAGTTAATTTGTTTAAATTTAAGCAATAAATGGAGAATAATTAAGTATATCAGTCATAAATACTCTTTACCCAAGTTTTATTAATAAACATTAGTTTTATTATGAACAAATAATAATCTTTGTTCAAATATACACAATTTTAAATGCATATAAAGAAGCAATCTCAAAATGTCTATAAAATGTTATTAAGAATAAGGATCGAATGAGAAACTTGATTAAGAGTCCTTGGTCTTATATTCACGCGCGTGTAAAGAAGCCTTCAACTCTGGCGCTTTTCAGTCTTATCGACGACACAAAAACAAAGCTGCTATAGAAGAATCTTCAGGAAAAAGCATCTTCTAATTCCTTTGTAAGGACACTTTGCGATTCACTTTCAGTGTTGCAGCATAATCAGATTATTGTTCCTTTGTGAATAGCATTAATCCTAGAGTTACATAAATGGTTATTATCTATTCTAAAATTAGTTTGGATATATTGTGTATTCATTATTTATATATCGTAATATACTGTGTAACACAAGAAATGAAGTACAGAATTATTCCTGCCAGAGAAAAATATAAAAGAAACTAATAGAAATACAAAAACAACTAATGTTTTCGGTATTAGCCTTTTGTAATTATTCCTTATCTATCAACAACCTTTACTGGTAATATAATAATTATCATTCCTTATCAAAGAACAACTTGTTTGTGTCAACAATAGAATTATGGTATCGTTCCTTACCCAGAAATGCCTGTCTAGTCTTAGTAACGGATTTAAGGATCGTTGGTACTTTTGTATACAAATCTGTGGTGGATTCAGTAATGGTTTTATGGGATTATTTCTTACCGTAAGACAATCTGGACTTGTTTTATTAATGGGTTTATCTACTGCTGTTTACATTGCACCAATCTGTGGAAGTATCAGTAATGGGATTATGAGTTGCTATTTACAGTACAAAATCATGTCAAAATTGTATCACCATGTACAGATTGATAATGGTTTATGGAGACTAAAACTGCCATTCAACTTGCATGCAGCAACCTTGTGATCTTGTAAATCTTCACTCACAATTGTTTTTAATTAACATTATATTTAATTATATTTTGTTTTAAAAATACACCAATGTGCATGTTGTACGAGTAACAAACAATTCCTGCTCGTTGATTTGTCTTTTTTGCGTGAAAAAGATTGTAAGTACTTTCTTTGAAGCTTTATAAAGACAAACAACAGTTTTGTCAATGGAAAAACACGATCTCATCAAATGGCGTCTACAGTACTCCTTAGTATGTCTCAAAATCTGGTTAATTCAAGAATGATATAGGCATGACTACAAAGGCTTCCTTGTTTTTCGATTGTTTCTTGCTTTGTTTCCACTACCTTATTTGCATTGTCTCATTTTGGAAATCATTAAGCAATTTATAAAAACAACTACAGTGCTCCGATTTCTGAACATATATGTGATACTTTGAAAATACTTCAAAAAGTGATATGTTTCAAAATGCCTTAAACAGTGATATCTCATAGCTAATTCAACTAGCTTGTATATCTGTATTCATAGCATTCCTCGACTAAATCAAAAAAATATTGATTTGTTAAATATACGTTTCTTAAACGTTGACTATATGCAAAAAATATATTATTTACTACATAAAATATGTACACAGATAACAGTTTAAATACTTGAAGGAAAACCAATTAGGTATTGATACATGTCTTAATGATATCAAACAAAATGTCTGCAATTTCTGTGTGTAAGATATATGTTGTGGAGATCAAATGAGTAGTGGGCAGTCCGATACTGTGACATAAGTGACTGGTTTAATTCATTTAATTGCTATAGTAATTAATATTTGCAGCTTAATAAAATATCATCCATTAGTTTCGCAATGCCAGAATGAGACACTACAGATGTCTTCTAAATGTTTTTTGTATATATTTCAGAACTGACTCACAAGAATATGAAGCGATGAATGAAAACTGTGTTGAAATATGGATCTTTTTCAGAGAAATATAGCCTTATTATCCAACCAAACGAATTATGTTCACTTTATATTTTATTCTTGATTATTTAGCTAATTGGTTTTTTTTTAATAATCCAAGGACTTTTTACAAGTTATTATTGTTATTAATGCCACAATGAAATTAACCTGAAACTGTGTATGTTAATAGTTTGATAAAAGTTGAAAACAACTATTTCGTATTGTCCTTTGGCCTGGAATTAATATGGTATTAGACTTTTCAAAGTTCCAATGCGATATTTGCTCACGCTATATATGTGTTTAGTAGTGATATTTGCAAAGAATTATTCGCATACGTTGCAAAAATCTACATTTACCTGCATTTTACTCGTTATGGCAAAGTTTGCGCAATTTTACATTATGTTCATGCTCAACTATACGAGCCCGTGTGAACCATAGCAAATTTAAATTTGGTTCTAACAAGATAGTGAGCAAATGGCAATATAACAAATTTCTTGTTCATTTTTCATATCGTTAGATAGTACAGGACAATTCATTTCCATCTCAAAATTAAAAGATAACTAGAAAACTAAAACAAACAAAAACAAGTATACTTTGTAAAATTATGATCCGTTAAAAACTAAGACGACATTCCTTGGCATTAGGATTCTCAAACTATTTAGTTATCTACATAGAGGAAAGGCAAGTGTGATTCCATTAATACGGTGCATATTCTGTTCGAAATTCATGCAACAGAAATATATATTTTTGTGAAATAGAATGTGATTAAATTGATTGTGTGTAAGGTTTAAACATTATTTTTATTTAAGTTTTGTTTCATTGTACTTAATTGCAATGAATATTTTTCTCGGATTCGTGATTCTATTAGTAGTGAGATATATTTTATCACAAATTTTGTTTATGCAAAACGAAGATGTTATACGTGAGAATTATCATTGCGTCCGTCTTACCCTGGTAACAGTTTCAACAGGAAGTTAAATTGATTGGCCAGTATCACAGGCATGCTTTATTTGTGTGATCACTGTTTATAATCAATCTTTTATGATTGGTTTTTAAGTGGGTTCATACTGGCGGACGTGACAAAATAGTGTAGTAAGAGACCACAAAGCGAATCTCGCGAAACTACAAATGAGGCATTGGGGTTCTAAATACGCAATCCTAATATTTTGCGGACAGAGTCATTCTAAAACCTTGAAAGAACAAGGTGTATTATATTAATTTGTTTCCAATATTGTTTGTCTTTCGTCTGATTATTGGATTTTATAATTTATTCCCCTGGAAACTCAACAAGTTGACTTTTCTATAAAATATTCTGACAGATATCGATGGAAGTTTATTCTAGAATGATTCAGAAACAAAGACTGGGATCCAGGTGAGGAATTATTGTTATTCATACATTGGACTACATATTACGTCTCCACCTTCCGGTTTCGTTCCTGGATTCTTATAGGACTATTTAGTGATAGAACTTGTGTTTTCATTCTTATGAGAACATTTTCGATTATATTTTTAACTGCAAGTCCTATTTACCATTTGCCAATTGTTATATTACTGAATAAGAAAATGAATTGTTTTGTTAAAATATGCAAACATGTTTGCTTTCACTCTTTATATATATATATATATATATATATATATATATATATATATATATATATATATATACATATGAGAAGATGAAGAAATGATTACAATCTTTAATTTAAATTCCTTTATCAAACCTTATTTCTGCTAATAGGACCGATTATGCTCATGAAGAACATAGAACATAACGTCGTTCTTAAAAGCATTTCACAGAGAACCAGGAATGAACAAGTAATGCCAATTTGGATGAAAGTTCTGGATTTAGATGTTTGGCGTTACAGCTCAAGACAATGACATTGTTTAGAATTCTTAGAGGATTCGGAACATTGCTCTGATATTGACGTTTCTGATTGAACAGTCGTTTACATAACATATGCCTTCAAGTTGGATCATTTTAAAATAATGTCCAAAGCAGGAAGTCAATATGAGTGGTTTTATGTTTCCAATGCAAATATTCACAACATTACTTGTTAACCATAATTAACTTGATTTTCCACATTGTCTTTTTAGTTTTTTTTAAAAATAATAAGTAATAAACAAGATAGACAATCCCGATCAATATTACGTTAATATTAAGTCATTATCTAATGTTTTCCCAATGTAAATATGCACTGTTATTAATGCATCTTAACACAAAAATTTATTTTTATCTTCTAAAGTCTTTGATGTTCAATTACTTACACAAAAATGTGTTTGATTTAAACTTTATGACAGATTGAAAAGAAAGCATCACACAGTTTTTATCTACTTCTCTTTTCCAAATTTCTCTTTAATACTACAGGAAAACTAATATCTATTTATTTTGAAAACCCTATTAATCGTTGAAAAATCGCCGAATTTAATTCGTTGCTATAAGAAATGGATTTGTTTAAAGCATAAAATCGTTATTCTACTGTTTTCCAAATTCAGAACGCAACGTTAATTGCTGCCTTCCTCATAATGATTCATGAATATGTCTGAACTAGCTGAAGGAAATTAGATGCAATAGCAGAATTGTATCATGAAATAAAGGTCCTTAGATAAATAGTTTCAATTTTCGGCATCAGAGAATTTCACTTACAGCAATTGTATATTCTTCATTATATAACTAATTGGAGAAAGCTCGAATTACTGAATGATTTTCTAAAATTTCTTCTCTTTTGGTCCATTCATCTGACTCTTAATGGTTACTTCTGATTGTTGAGAAAGGTTTCAAAACCGAGCTGTTTTTACTTGGTATTATTAAGTTATAAATATATCATGGCTGTCAAGGTAATCATGTAATACATTTTGTGATGATAATTGCAAAGCATTTATTTTTCATTTTGAAGTAAATTAGTATTTAATAGAACGTTTACGCAAAATGTAAATAGTTCGAAATTTTAATATGTATTCAAGCAAAGCAATAAAGATATGTTTTTGCCGTGGGCTAATGCAGTTCAACATTACGTCGGCTGAAATTCATCACGATTTTCGTCAGGTAAATATTGTTGCCGTGCTAATTTTACGTAAGCATTCTTTAGGACAATGATGGTACAAATGAACATATGACGTTATGGCTTACTGTAAAACATATATCCGTTCTGCAATCCTGTAAAATATTGAATTGCGCAGACATTTATAAAAAATGTTGAGGCCTCTGTGATGCTACTGGCATTTCTGCTGGAGTTGTCTTGCAACAAATACATTGCCGAGTGTCTGCCTGCGCGGAAATGACATTGGCTTTCTGTAGACCCTGCTCAAGATGACGAGCTGGGAAACTAAGCGAATTAGGATAAATTAACTTGCATGTTGACAGAAGGAAAGTTGTCGCAGATTTGATCTTTCGCTAGTGACACGTGGACTATATTTTCAAATACTGTAGATATTGTCCTGATAATCGAATGTGGTTGTTTGATCTCTTTGAATCTAGTTATTTTGGACATTTTGTCAATGGAGATTTAAAGGCAAAACTCTTGATTTACAGAGGGTTATGCTATTAATCTTCTTAATTATGTCTCTGTGAAGTAACTGTAATAAGTTGTAGTCTACTCACTAACAAATGAAATCTAGTTATAACAAGACTGCAAACGAAAGAACTGTTCAGCCTGGTGATAAAGTTTTGTCTCTCTTGTACCTCAAGTTAAAAAGAAAGTGACTGAAAATATAACATCAATACTCCAGTATTGAGAAAAAGAAAATGAAGTATGATATATATGAGAAACAAAAACAAGTTAAACGGGTATGTTGATAGAGATATCTCTGTTAATCATTTAAATAATTTAGTTTTACCTGTCCAATACAGTGAAAATTTAAATGAAGTTGTGCAACCAGATTAAAGTTACTAGGGTAGCCAGTCACATTATGCAGTCTTCAAAATTCAGAAATATGAGAGAATCTGAAAAAAAGACTTTCACATCTACACTCACAAGCAAACAGAAACGAATTATATAATAAATATGTAATTATGAACACCTGTTTACAGATGTTAAAATTCAAAGATGATTAATCATTCTTACAGGGTGAATCCCTGAAGCAGAAATGTTTGAAAACGGAAATTTAATATTTGTTTGTATAATGTTATTATTGAACAAAGCAGATATAATTGGAGTTAACAGTGTATCTTTGTGCCGAAACCAGAAAATACGTTCCTTATGTAAATTCACTACATCAAAATGAACAGTAAAACAGGTTCATTTCCAATGCCAAAAGTTAAGGTCCATATTGACAGAATTGAAGTGCAAAATATATCACCAAGAATGACCTGTCTAAAGATGTCTGGCAGAAACCACGTACGGATAATACAAAATGAATTATAAGTCTTTGCAAGTACTGATGTACCAATCAGTACGCAAATTTCCTCTCGGCATTTTAGCGTTTAAAGAACATGGTAGCATCTGGTATAGATGACGGCATTATATATAGCGACACATGGAAAGATTACTTAGAACATATCTGAAAATCCTTTGGTCGATTGAGTGTGGCAAATTTGACAAATACTTTAAGTAAAAATGAGTTTGTCGTGCTTGTATTACGCTCATAGGACATCTGGTGGGGCATGATAAAGTTAGAAAGAAAGTTTAAAACGATCTCTGAATTCCCATTGCTTATTAGTAAGAAGCAAAAAATATGTGTTTTATGTGTGACTGCATATGATTGGAAATTTTGCTAAATTGTTTCTATAATTTCTGAGCCCCTGACCATTTAGTTAAAGTAATAAGGAAAAACCTGTTTTGTTTGTCTGACAAAAAGGACATTAGGCGTATAAAAAAGATAAATCATAATCGTAGGTGCACTGTTACCTATACATGAGTTCTGCATTTCTTTAATTTGAATATATTATAAGGTAATTTTAAAAGACATCTTGCAATGCAATTTCGTTATCATATGTGGGTTCGGTTGACAAATACATCTTCATTACATCAGTCTGTTTTTATGACGGAATCTGTGATTGTCTGCAAAATAAATACACCATTTTGGCATAAATCTTTCTTTAATGTGTTATGGCATGTCTGTTAGATTGAAATATAAACATTTATTGCGAAGTCTTTATTTTCTTAATGATGGAGGATGTCACATCAATCTATAGTTTGTTTTAATTTTGTTCATGACTGTTAATAGTTATGATCATCCTTAGTTAAAATATTAGATGGCTAATTCTTTTTCAGTTTTATCAAATACTATTTGAAGAGATTAAGCATGTAGAAAGAGTTAGATCTATAGATAGTTGTTGACGCAGAGATTATTATCATTAATGATATGTTAATCACAGAACCTGTAGACAATATATCGGTAATTTCTCAATTGCTAGTGGGGTCAATCCTGTTTGAGAAGATCTGAATTAATTTGAAATTGATGGGCGCGGTCAGGTTGATTGTTGCACGGTGTTGGGTATTGGCAAAGTATGACAGAAGACTCATTTATTGTTGTTATTATAAATAAAAGATTTGTTTGTTTACTTTTCATTAGAATAACAAAATACTAAGTGAAATAAAGTTTCACTCAGAAACTGTTATGAATCATTCATAGGAGTTATGGAATGCCATTTAATAGATTGAACGTGATGGTTCACCAGTGCATTCAAAGGTTTGGGATTCATTCCAAACAGTCGATTCTTGTACATCTGAAGATAACATTTTAGGATTATTTTATATTCAATTCTTAATACTGTTAATTTTGTCTTATATTTTGATTTATAAATTTGATATTAAATTATTTGTTAGGTTTTACAAAACGTCTTGTTTTCTGCTTTCTGCTTTCTGTTAATTAGTTTATTGCCACAAAATTGTAATAAAAATATATTGTAACAATGGACGCAATTCTTAGATTGCTTACTTTCGAAATTTGGAGTTAGAACAAAAACATTAAAAAATCATGGCTCCTCCATGCTGTAAAGTTTTATGAAAAGGAGGCAGGAGAAGATTATTTACAATACTTCTCATTGTTATATTATAAATATTAGCGATTTAGAGATTATGTGAGATGTTCGAAGTTGATGTTCCATGGTGTATAATTGAAGATAACGAAAAGATTGGGTTTAGGTGGTTTACTTTACAGTTACATACATCATCTTTTCAGTAATAGTAATTATTATGCAAATTCAATTTGTATATTAGTTGGCCTTTTCCTAATGATTGTATGTTATGTTCATCTTTATTTTGCACTTGGCATGTCAAAAAAGATCACGTAAAAGATTTTCCAGACCAAATACATTTATTTTTAAACGAAAACACGATACATAGCTAAAACTTATCTACCATCATAGATTGAATATAAAGGTGATTTTAATAGATGTAAACATGTTTATTTGAATGTTCATCTAGGACATTGGTTTTATAAATGAAAATTTCTAAATTTGTTGACAACTTTGAATGTTTTAGAAACGAGATTGACATTCATCCTGGCTGTCTTTTAGTATTTTAGCTTTTCATGGGCTTGTCTTGAAACTATACTCATTCTTAACGAACATCTGAAGCAGAAACATTCTTAATGTTTTATTCACTTTTTCATTTGGGTGGAATTATTTATTCCAAATTATAATTCACAGGATTTACAATATGTTAAGTATAATCTTGGACTGGAATATATGTTTAGAAATTATATAGATTTGCAGAGAATAGCATTTTTATGTTATTGCGATACATCTAAACACCTTAACAATCGACACATCTCCAGGCCATTGGCACATTAGCACTTTTAAGATTACAGTCACGTCAACACGTCCATTATCATAATTTATTTTGGAACAACACTCGAGTTCAAATGGAACTTTATACATTTGGACTTATAATATTCAGCGCTATTTCGGATTTAATGCACAATACTACAAGCGTTTTTAAAGGTTTCACTTTGCATTTTTGGGAATTAAATTATTTGTTGAAATTTACAAACTGTGTTGGTTTTCGCTCTTTTCTGTTACATTACTTGTTAACTAGTTTAAGACCATAGAGTTCTAACAGTAACTGTCCAAATTATGTCGAATGCCATAAATATAATTATACAAATTACCCTGTGGGTCTCTAGTAAAAGGGATTATTCCGGATTTCCACTTCGTTAGAACTATTTTAATTAAATTTGCTGTATTATTATTATGAGCAGAATATATTGCTTCAACGTAAACTGCCGATCGATTGTTACTGTAATTCTTGTTTGCATGGAGCTTGACAATTTATGCTGTCATGATGTGTATTTGCTGTCTTAACATAATCACACTTTTTGATTCCTGAGAAAATACCCTAAGATACTGAGCTGAAGTTGCAATAATAAACCTGATTCTATATTTTCTTAGTATATTCAAAAACTACCTTGTCATTATAACAAAATGAAGGCTGCAAAAATTATCAATTTATTGTGGACCTGAATTTCCCTCCACACCTTCAGGTGAGATAATTTTTTTTATTTAAAAATATCTTAATAATGTTCATCTTCGACTACTAAAGCTAGGAAATTTAATTGTTAAAATCTGAGCTTATTAAAATATTTTCTTATCTGCTAAAACACATACATATTTCTTGTCATGTTTTGTTGTTCACTGATAATTCTATTCTGGTATTTACGCAATGGTTCAGGCAGTCCGCATAAGTGATTTAATTTATTTAATGCACAAACTCTTCAAAACTGTTTTACACAACTTGTCACTGCGTATTTTGCCACTGCATGGTCTTATTTACTACGTTAATAACTATAATTTTGCCATAAGGGCACAAAAAGATATGATGGTATCAAATGAAATGTTTGTCTATAGCAAGGGTATGAAAGTATACCGATAGGTTCTTTTAGGAATCACATACACATATAATTCAATTACCATATGGCATTTTCTTACGCAATACTCGTGATAAGTACCGTCAGTCAAAATGATTATATTTAATCTGTACAAGCTAGAAGTTATTTCCTCAGAAGTTTCACTGACTTTGAAATAGTGAACAAAACAGTCTTTTCAAGATTCATCATACGAAACATTTATATAGGCTACTCTGGTTTAAAACTACAATATCGTGGCTACTAAATGTCATTTGAGTGGAAAGACTCTTTTAGCTTGTCAAAAGTAAAAATATACCATAATGTCATATAATCATTTCTTAAATATTCTCCAATATTCTTAAATATTAGTGTCTGAAATAGATGCATAATTTTCCAAATGATGTCTTTAATTTTGTGCTACAGCATGGAAGCTTTTTATTTGCAATTGCCATAAGTATTTCTTAATATTTAGATAAATGTCTCGTGATTATGGGAAAAAATAGGAATAGGTCAAGATTTGAATTAAAAACAGAATACAAACAGATCTCATCCAGTATATAGGCCAGGCATAAAATCATATTTTCCGTTCTTTCTGTGACGAAATTCAAGAGAATATTAATGTTTTAAAAGTTTACAAATATTTTGAAAACAATTTTGATTGATTCTAAATGTTTTTTAAAAAGGGAGTGACATACAAAAAGGTACATGGGCATAAGAAAAGTGAACTAAAATGCAATTATTATTTTGAACCAGAACTAAATTCATTGTATTTTGTATTAACACATTTTGGCCTTTGAGCCTCGGAATGTTATCATAAGTATATTATTGGCCACAATAATAGCAAGGAATATTCGGGTAGTCTTGTGTTAAATGTGTTTTGCCAAAGAAAAATTAGACAAGCAATAAGACCATTTACAGTTGTTGTTATCATAATGTCCTTTGCAGAAAAGTGCGACCCTTCATTACAAATGATGCATCGAATAAGTCTTAATTATCAATTGCGTCATTGGTGTATGATTTGGAGTCATTAAATATATCTCCGCGCACATTTAATCGTAATTGGGAATAGATAAAAAGACAGAAGTCCAGAAAATTATTAATATATATTGAGAACGGTATTCGAGCTTTTCGAAGCAAGGAAGTATAATGCTGTCCGAAAAATAGTCACGGACAGTGAATTTTGCTTCCATATTTAATATTATAATTAAATTATTTCGAAAATTTAATTATTTGCAAAAAACCGCTGGCTTTGCAAACTGGACGTTTTTCAGAATTTCATCATAGAATACAAACGGGTTATAACACTACAGTCAATTCTGCAGAACTTAGCAACATAATTTCGTAAGCATTGCAGCTGAATTGACCTCTATAGTTTCAACTGAAATAATTGTATATAAATGCCCCAAAAATATTTTTTTTTCTGGGAATACCAATTTTAAATGTCTCATTGATGTCCAGTCAGATATTGAGCTCACTAGCTGAATGTTAAACAATTATCTTATTCCTTTACAATTTTTTTCTTCAGACGGAAATATTGCCGAATGGAGAAGGCAAAAATCTCTTCAGAATTTTCCATAAGCTCTCACTGGTGTTGGCCAGAACAAGTTGCCCATAGCAATGATTATTTTCCGAATTAAGGGGTAGGGAGAATGCGTACGGTCCGAAAATAAGGCGTCGTAATTAGCCAATCAGAACACAAGAATATGTGAAGTGATGCAATCTAGTTTGAGGTAAATATGGAGAGCTAAATTCTCAACAATTAGTGCAGGGGTCTCACACTCAAACCACTCTGAGGGCTGCATGAGGATATTTTCGATGGCTCAAGGGCGCACCACCTTTGTTATCTCTCATGACACGTATTGTTGCCAATCATTTTGAGTGCCACGGGATACACATGCCGCGTATTTGAGACCCATTATATATATGTCACTTGCTCATCTTGCTCAAATACATTTGTTGGTATCACTCTATGTAAGATGAACATATAAATGTTAGAAAAATTTACAAATATTTTTTAGACTATCTTGATTAGTTCTAAATGATATTTAAAAAAGGAGTGACATACAGAAAGGTATATTAGCCTCGCCGCAAAGCAAAAACTTGAGGAAAATGACTTCTTTGAAGTATTATTTAAGACACAAAAAAACTGTAGGATCACAGCTCGAGTTTTGGCATATCTAGAAACAACAAATAAAAAGCAGTCAAAAATACTTTACTGCTTGAAATGACATATTTTAGTTTTAATAATTTGACTTTTAAGTGACCAGTGCCAATTAAATCCAATTAAATATCCAATTAATCATGACCTTACCCGTTTCCACGACATTGCCTTACTTGCCACAACTGTCAATTTAGCACGCGCGATTGGGGTGAAAATTAGGATAAAGCATACTTAATTAGGCTAAAACATTTTTTTTAGTTGCCATTCATAACGCAAATTATTAAAGGCAACTTTTCCCAAGGCTAATATGAAACCTTTCATCAAATGTCACGCTGGTACAGATTTAACCGATAGCTTACCGTCAATAGATACGTCACTTAAATGTTATGCAGCAGTTACACTGTACTTAGATGCAATGTCTAATGTGAGTATGACTGGAATAAGTGGAAGATGGCAACAGTAATGTTACTAATTTTAAATTATGAAATAAATATTTTGTTTATATAATCAATATTGCATTAGTACAAAAACACAGTTTGGATGTTTCATATGTTCCGATGTCCTTAGTCTGCCAAGAAAGACGCAATACAAGCAAGATTAAATTATATCTGTATTTTATCTTTACATAAGTCGCATTATCTGCAAATATTTGGATATTGTCTACTTTTTTCGCATAGATTTTACCTGAAACATTAGATCTGGTAGATCATGATTTAAAAATATAAAAGAATGTAGCGATACAATCTGTTAATATGTAGCAATTTTAAGTTTATCATTATATGTACGTCGTAACTTATATTATCGAAATACGTCAGTCAGAATTGATCCTGCAGATAAATAGGTTCCAACAAACATATGCTGAATATTGATTTTGCATTAATGAAACTAAACATAAATCGCTTAAAACAGGCACTAAATGTAACGGAAAGCGTTATCGACGAGTAAATACAATGCTGAGTGGTTTGAAAGCGACAAGCAAATACAGCTACAAACAAGAATAAACATTTAAATTCAATAAATTATTTAAATCGAACTAACGTAGTACATTTCTTTAGCTAAAATATATATTAAGGACAGAGAAACAAATCTCTCGTAAAATCTTGAACTGATAAATTTTTGTGGCTCATTTAAATGTAATCTAATTGCCCCGTATCATTTCACATTTATTATATTTCACTTCTTTTAATGTCAATCATAAAACATAATGTGTATATTTTTCACCATTATTTATCCAGTTGTTCCTTGATTTTAATTCATTAATTCTCTTTAGCACATATAATCTAATTATATTTTTGAGTACTGAGATAATGATTAAAATTATTTTTTTCCAGGTGGAGATTCATATGATTCACTTATCACTTTATTGATACGATATATTTATTAAGAAAGTGAAATGGGTTTACATTCACGGCGCTATTATATAAAAAATCATACAGTAAACAATGTTCGAATTTGCATTCTTTTTTATTCGTGTCCTACTGCTTTAGTAATCAACGTGACTGACATTAACTACGGTTAATGATTTCCATTTCCTGTAAATAATTCCGTCAAGGTGCTGGAGAATATGCAGTGACCTTTGACCGGAGGCGCTCTTACGGTAACTCTCTATTACTACTGTAAAAATACGGTCACCGTAGGTAATATGGTATAACAAATAAATCAGAATGGCCATTGACAATTTTATATAAAGACAACTCATTTGATAACGTTTTGCTTTACTAAAATTGTAATTTACTTGAATTTATATTTCTTGAAGAAAATAATTGTAAATCCTCTTTAAGCATGTTTGTTATCTTCACAGAGTGAACTTTAAGTTAATTGGATACATGAGGACAATAACGACACCTGTAATCGTTGCTTCGTCTGAGTTTCCTGATTTCTGCGCAATAAGCGTTAATGTAACTAATGGAAGATAAGCATTGTTTTGCCCAATTTTAACACAAAGATTGTACATCAATGCTGTTTATTATTTAAATTGTAACATTGTGATCAGGAGGATTTTTGAATAACAAGCGTAAGAAAGGGACTTGAAACTAGATGTATCTGAGTTTATTTACGACCAATAAAGTATTCCTTCCGTGTCATTCAGAGTTTGATATATGATGCCAACGGATCTAAAAAATGCTAAGACTCTGCAATGATAAACGAATATTTCGTCAGGATATGCATACTAACATAGTCTTAACTGACATGAATAAAAACCAAATAATGCTACTTTACAATTAAATGTATGACGGTAATACAGATTCCAGCAAAGTGTCATAGCTTCTTTGAAGTTGATTGTCCCAGATATGGTCCATAGCTAGGCTACTCAACACAATATCTTGATTAACAGCATGATATTGATCAGTTTGATTAGGAAAAGACAATATTCAGAAAAGTGTTTGTGTTATTGAGGTTATATAGCTAATTAAAATGTAAGGAATGAACGAACTTACACCTTACGAATAATTTACTATTTTAATACGTTTTATTCTCATGTAAAGATAATTTGTGAACAGGTAATATGGAGATACCTGGAAGATAACTGAGACTACCTCATGTAGTTAATAGATACCTCCAGAAAAACTGACAAAAATTCACTTAGAGTACATTTACCTCTAGATAATGCGAATCAGTATCAGATAGAATATAGATGAATGTTTGGTTGGTTAGGGTTATTGGTGATAACTATATCATCTAACCTTTTGTGCATTTCTTGAGAAATAATATCCAATATCATAGGGAAATTTATTATCTGGAAAAAATGTATACAAATTTGAATTGCCCAGCAAGTATACTTATATGAAAGTAATACATATTAGGTACAGCAATAAAGGAATTTCAACCAGCTATATTAATCTGAGGCAGCTCTATATTATCTGAATTTCTGTGAAGTTTGTTCAAGTTTATATCAGAATTACCTACCTTGAACCAATTTTTCAAGATAATTCACCGACACGGGACGTGAATTTGAATAAAATCCACCCACAAAGATAAGAAATATTTAACAACCTCTAATCAATATTTATTGGCACAAATAACAGACATACCTAAATTAGGTTTATAAGAGGCAACTATATGTTATTTGAGTGTTTATGAGTTTTGCACGATATAAATAAGCTTCCGCTCAGTCCTCTTACTTGGTAATAAAACTATCTGCTAGCTGAATAAGATATTTTAGACCCTGAAATGGATATATATATATATATATATATATATATATATATATATATATATATATATATATATATATATATATATATATATATATATATATATATAACAAGACGGTTTTGCGACCCAGGCCTGAATTTAGAAGAAGTGGAAACAAATGATTTTCTAGGGCAGAAAACAGATCAGAAAAATCTTTTTGGTGACATGTAAACCAGAAGCCAGCACATAGAGGCATACACACACAAAGAGTGTCACATGTAAAAGAAGATACATTTTGGTGAAGAGAAAAAAAACTATAAAGAATATTGAAAAGGCCTTCCGTAATAAAAAAATCCCACAATAGTATGGAATGACTACATGGGTGGAAAGGATCTATTAATAAGGCTAATTAGTTTTAATGAAGATATAAGCTAAATAGATCAATGTTACTGAAGGCTAGAATCAAATATTGTTTGTTCTATTGATTAATATAATAAGTATTTTCCATACATATAATGATGTTTTGTTATTTGTTCTTTCTGGATAATTTTATTTTCGTGCCAACAAATATATATATTGTTCAAAATGCGTCTCAGGGTGTGTGCATGAGTGTGTGATTGCATGTTCTCTTTATTGAATCAGGAGGAAGATATTGTTTATGTTGGAAAGAAAGGAAACTTTGTTTTTTCCTTGGATCCATTGTTCACGTTTGTGTGTATTAAGGCCAATGAACTGACCAAAAATGGTCAGTTTCCGACCTTGTTATCGTTTACAGAGCGTTGCTACATTGACATTAATTCATCTAATACTGGACATCGTCTTGATTCATTGTCCTGCAATTGATTTTTTTCGGCAACTTTCCATATGGAGAAAATCCAGTTCCCTATCAGACACTGCAAATTATGTTAACTATACACTTACACTTTCGACCCTAGATGGACTGATGCTGACACCCTTGTTTTAAGTTCTATATTCAGGTTTGTCAATTGATCTATAACCTTTTCTTTTCTTTTCAGGAACTTAGTTTGCATATAGTAGATTTAATAACGTATCGAGCTAATTGGTATTAAGAATTGTTCACAATTATTGGCATTTTAAGTAATAGTGGTTTCGTTCAATATTTAGCAAAATATATTATTTAACATTGAATCCACTGTTTGTCGGAAAAAAGGAGGTCATTGGTTGGTGAAACGAATACTCATAATATAATTGTGCCAACAAACATCACTTTATGCATATTCACCGAAACAAGTTAGGTGAAACTAATCGCATAATATCAATCATTTGCTTGAGAAACATAGATTAATTAAATAAATTTCGTTCAACTGAGCTCTTCTGCGAAATATTCCAAAGAAAATCATTCTTATGTATGCATTTTTCTAGTTGCTTAAATTTAATAAGTTTAGAGTAATGCCTTAATGCGTGGTACCATCATCAGAATGTTTCCCGTGCTTACATATAACAATTTTATAGTGAATACAAAGACAATCATATCATTATTAATCTTGGACAATTTCCGTTTACACAAAAACGCAAAGATTATATTGTTTTTAGTTGGCAAGATTATGTAAAATATTCATATTTTTGGTGGCAAATAAGATTTGTAACTCTCCAAAATATACCGGTTTCTATAGGATTCCAATTTCTTTGGAAAATTTGGAATATATAAACAATTAACGAAATTCGTCTCCTTTGCTATTTTTATAGTAATGATTACCTTTTTTCTCAAACGGTCTTTTATTTCATTGACCGATTTCATTAGGCATCCTATGATTGGAAGTCACAAACTTTATGAATGATATATACTGATTCAAAAGTAACAGTAATAAGTAGTTTTCCATAATCAGGTCTTGTTTAAAACAATGGAGAAATTTGTTCTTGGATGATAAGGTTACTGATGATTGCCATTCCTGTCTATAAAGGTCTTTAAAGGTTTGTTATCAAGCATTTTGCTTCATTGGATCATCAATACATTCATAATATAGAAGACCATGTCCCCAAACAAGTATCTCTGTTCTTGATGATATTCATCCATTTATTAGTGTTATCACTGGCCAAAGAAAAAAGAATCGAAAAAGTTTATGCAATTTGCCATTGATGACAGACATACCAACTGATAATTATATTAATAAGTTTCATCCATATTTCTGAATAAAGCACATTAAAGGTTCATCCCTGTCATCTAATATTATAACATCTTTCGAATAATTTTTGTTAATTTTGTTGTCAATATTTTATCTTTTACAATAGTCTTATAATTTTTCGAGTTTATTTGTTTTCCACCGCTTTTTTGTCTCTCTCTCTCTCATACGTTATTTAGTATTTTCAAATAATCCCTTTGTTTCTGCCGCTTCATTTTCTGCAATTTGTTCCCTTAAACAGTTCCCTTTTTCATTACAATTTGCTGGGAATTTTATTACTTGCATTCACTAGGCTTGTTCTTCTATTTGTATGTGTTCAATGTTTGTTACGTGTTTTATTTACTTTGCAATATTTTCTTCCTGCCTTTTATTATTGAATTCAAACCACGTGTTAGTGTAATTAAAAACGTAATGAATATTAACAAAACACATGTAAAATCATTGCATAATGAGACGATTCATGAATACAGACTGTTGTTATAATTTATCGATGTATTCTATACTGTTATGTGCATCTGCGGTCTTCTTTGCTATCTATTCAAGTTTACCCATATTGATGTTATTAATAATATCATCGTTTATATGTTCTTTTCATTATGGTTTATGTCATCATGGTTTGTTATCAAATAAAATGTGCATGGTTTTGTGGTAGAAACTAAAGCCAGTAGTAACAATGAGTGATTGTCAATGTAGACTGTTTTAAGGTCATGTATGCATAAATTACTGACATATTTAATAGTGTCGATAGAGACTATGGACTAATCAATAACAGAAGTGTATCGTGAAGTTGTCCAACCAGCAATCATGCCGTCACCAACTCTTCCATTTAATATAATAAAATTATTATTTCCACATATACCTATCAGAATGTTCCAAGTAAAATTTATTTTCCGGTCCAGTGTTATTTGTTTCTTATACAATTAATAGTCATCTAGAATGTTTGTGGCAACATTTAAAGGCTGTGCGTCATCGATGGCCCAATTATAGTGTTTGAGAACGAAATCAGCCATTTAAAGAAATATTCATTTATAATGTGAGTTAAAGTATCCCATTAAAACATTTGTTCGAAGTGAACCTTTTTGTAATTTCGGATGAGATCATGGTAATTTCATCTTTATTATAAGACAATCAATATTATGGAAAAACATATATGACCCCCAAATAAACGCTGTCGTTAGATTGAAAAACTATGTTCTCGACAGTAAACCACATTATGTAACGAGATTAAATGATACGTTTAAAAGATGAAATACAATTTTGTTTTCTTAGTCGCCCAGCCCGTTGCACCTCTCACAAATATCTCTGCTTTCTGCTTCGAGACCGCCAAGCAGATCCATGCACTTCAGTTCTAACAAATTCTTCTAGCTCTGTTTCACAGAAACAAAAGTATTATTTTTGGAATAATTCACAAACATCGGGTAAAAAAGTTTACATTTAAGGCCACAAATACCTAAAAATGTCCATTTGATATATTTCTTTGAGTTACTTGATACATTCGAGTTTTAGGTTTTATTTGACATTGCCCTTGAATCATTACTACGATCGTTTCTTGAACACTGTTAACTTAACGTCGGTTTGGGTCACCGTCTGAATTATTTGTCTTTTTATCGGAATGTTCTGCATATTGTTTATTTAGCAGTTTTTTGTAAGTTCTGCTATTTATTTCTACAATATAGTTCCGAGATGGTTTTTGGAGAATATGTCAAAGTTTTTGGTGTCATCTGAAAACATTACATTTTACAATGCTATGAACTATGGATGCTTAGTCTACTGCCCATAATAATTTGGTTGGTGCCAATGTGGTAACAAAAAAACCCCCAACATCTTTTAATGTTTTACCATCCAAAGTTAATTTCGATGTAAAACAAATATCAGCCAAGGTTAAGTTTTTAAACAATTAATTAAGCGACAAGTGTGTTTGCAAATTAAAAAGGAATTTCGATTGAAGATCGTCATCGAACTCATGTGTCTGCTAACAAATAAAATAGATTATTATGACTATTTTCAATACTGGAATGTAATAGTATTTAAATAATACAGTATTTTTGTTACATGTAATAATTATTCTTTTTAATTACATGTAAATTGCTGAAATGCCATGAGCTCTGAAAACATTTTAAAAATTAATTAGCATGGCATGATCTCTCAGATAGTTTAGTTGACATCCTGACACACATGGATGGTTTAAGTTGTTCTAAGCCATGTATTATTAATATATAAGTTAATGATAAAACCCATGTCTTAATTAAACGTTAATATGCTTGTACTAGGTAATATGCAAATGGCCAATGTACTTTAAGGTATAAAAACAAACCAATAGTTCCGGTCCATTCAATAAGTCAAGTGATGTACATATATTCCTAGTTCGACCTACGCTATCACGGTTAAAAGTATCATTTAGTTTATCTTGGAATTAAGTATTATATGTAATCGAAAAGGACATTAAACTGAATGAATATCAGCTTGCATGTCGAAAGGTATAGATGCAAAATTATGTATGCATTCCTCACAGAAGTGAACACTTAAAAAGCAAACATTACTGCATGCTTTTCGTTTACCCCATGGCTCTTAATAATACAAATCCTTTAAAAGCGTGAGGTTTTGTCAAACTTTAAAAAAGGCCCGTAGCCGACGGTGATAATAAGAGCCAGACTCGTTAATTATCTCTTATCTGTTATTCTTTGAACGACTTTAGTGAGATCGGTATAAAAGATTTTAGACAATCAGATGGATACCTGCCAGGTCAGCCCGGAACGGCAGCCTCTATGTGTCATTGACAAATTCACTTGTCTTCCATATTGTGGCATAATAGAGTCAATATTGTTTTGCAAATGCCGCTAAAACGCAATATAAAACCAGAAACCCAATACAGAGCCATACGTCTTTAAACGATGATAAGGCATATTGCATATTCTTATTTAGCTTACGTTGATTCGAGAAGTTTAGCCCAGTCAGCTGAAATATAAACACAGTTGTTTCCACCACATCGACCAAAGGAAAATATTCAGTTTTACATATTGATTGAGAACACCTTTTTATTAAAAAGGAAAGGAAGCAATTAACTGAAATCTGAAAGTTTGCTGTGATTTCTGTACAAGATTACCCACTTATTACTTAACAGAACAGAACCAATCTTTACCGAATAACATCATGCTCATACCACATGTACACGCTATATGAGCAAAAAGTGTAATAATTTGTTTAGTTCTATTATAAACGATGACCTCATGATGTAATATAAATGAGAGAGAGAGAGAGAGAAGACATGGATTATCTAAACATTATCTAAATTACAACTCCACGTAATATCTGCAAAAAACTATCAATGATTTAAATATAAAGGTATTTTGAGTCATATTACTTTAAGAAAAAAACGAGTTACAAATATATTACTAATTACTTATATTACTATTATAATTTGTATTAAAAATCCTGGGTTATCATCATATTCTTTCAGGAATGGTCTTCATATACATTAGCCAAGATGGTGAAAAATTAACATATGAGCATATTTATGTGCAATACTTGACAATTGGTTTGCCCTGCTATTGTTGACAGATAGTCAAAGGTTAATCACACGCACCTTCATACGTCTATTGATCGCAATAGTAGTAGCCTCATTACGCACGTTTCGTATTTTTTTCACAGAAATTCTTTTTGGAATATTTCTATTAGATCCAGATTTTCATATCCCCATTTTCCACTAGCATAGGTCGATATCAGTATAATGGTATGGTCAAATAATTAAATGAAGATCTAAAGATAAATTGGCATTACTTATTACCTTAAACAAAAGGTTATTGGTCTGATGGGTTTGATAAATACATTCTTGCCTTGCCAAATATTTTGCCAAGGAAACTCCTGGATTATCAGCTCCTTACAAACTACTCTTCAAAACCATTATTTTCGTTGTAATACCATTAGTATGTGATTGCCAGTCTTATAGAATTGTGAAAAATTTTTTAGACTGTCTTGGAGTTTACTTTCATTCTCAGATAGCGTTGGATAAAACTATACATTAAGATGCCAAACAATGTCGAGTAAAATTGTCTCAGTATCATGCTAAAATTAAATTTAATTCATTCACTGCTGCTATTGCAACAAATGCTTTTAAATCGTCTTTAAATAGCGAAAGAATAGATATACATAACGATTCCATGCAGAAGGCCACTATTACAAGACAAAACAGCTGATTGTTCACCATAAAACTTTATACAAGATTGTATATCCTGGTACAAGTTATAAATTATCCTGAACAGTTTTTCATCAGTATTTTATCTAATTAGCTTTGCCAAAGATCAATTGTCCAGCTGAATCAAACGCTTTCGAAAGTCAACAATGCAACAAATATCCTTTTCATTGCTTACCTGATATCATTGAATAAATGCAAGATACACGTATTATCATTTGTTGAATTTTCTTAACAAAATCCTTTGATTTGTTTTAAGAATCCCGGAATGATTGGTAAAAAATGCTGTTAAAGATTTATATAACCAATATATAAAAGAAACCTACTAGAGATAATGACCTGTAATTATCTAGATTAATTTAACTTCCCTTACCTTTGTACTTAAGTCGTATACCTTCAAATAATGCTTGAATTCTAATGTCACTTTTCTATTTGTTTATGATCTTCCAAAAATCTTTTCTTTTCCTAAGATGATGCTTCCTCGTAATATTGGTGGGGATACTGATAAATGTAATAATATTTTTTTTACAACTTTATTGGTGTACATTCATGGCTCATTACATTCACTACCAAAGCACAATCTACTAATTTCCGGGATGTATAACAAATTTGTGAAACATCTTAGAGTTGGTTCCGTTTTGAAGATTTGACGTGACGCCACTGTAAAATATATATACGACTTTGATGTAAAACATCGACTTTCATATAATTTTTATTTAGAATTTAGAATGAAAAGTGTTACGAATGAAGCAATCAAGCTAACTGCTTTAACCAGAGACCTAACATAAAAAATGCTCGAATATAAAACCTGTCGACCTTTATTCTGTAATTCTACGTGGATTAATTTACATTCATTGCCAATCCTCCATACTTTTAAGAGATTAGTCCAATCTCCGGAGTCTATATCGATCATCCAGACACATTTGCGGATACTGATTAGTTGTTATGCTGATCATAGAAATCTCTGACATTTTGCACACCAATGTTGTTTCTGGGTTAAACAACGATTATTTAATGTATGTTGGACATGTGCAGCTTTAATTAACTTTTGTTCAAGGTGAAGATTGGAGCAAACAAACAAAATAAAAAAAATATTCCTCTTCAGGAATGGATACATCTTCAAGATTAAATAAATTGTTTAATCTTTTATGCATGCGATGATGTTAAAGAGTGTCAGCAGAAATGTAGAAGTTGGATAAAATACATGACTGTTTTGTTGTTTATTTTGAATTTTGAGCTGTGTACTTTCTTTGTACATATACGAGCTATGAGAAAACTCATTCTATTACTGATTGTCTTTTAAATGCATTCTATTTACCGGAAACCTACTGTCTGGCTATTTCGAAATGTCAAAAAAATCGCTTGAGCAAATGACAAGAAATGACTTGATAGGGCACTTCGGATTTGATATTTTGTTTCTTTGCCAACGGAACTAGGAAAAATTAAGGAATTTATTTGGCTAGAAGTCTAATTACTTTTTGTAAAAAGCCTATATTTACAGCTACATATATGGTACATGCAATAAGAAATTATAGAGCAGCATAATGAGTGTGACTTGTGTGTGATTTAGATTTTTAACGTCGGTTTAGCAATTGTTCAGTCATATCGCAACGATGCCTGCAGTGTGACCGTTTACAGTGATGTCTAGCACTGGGACATCATGCTGCAGACATATGGCATGATGTAAGACCCGGTCACATTATCCTGATACCAGGCCGACCAGTCCTATCACTAACCTCTTAATGCTGAGCGCCAAGCAAGGCAGCTGCTTGTACCATTTAAAAAAGTGTCTTTCGTATAACTCATCCGGGATTTGAATCAGCTGCCTCCTACATTTGAGGCAGACGCTCTAACCACTAGGCCACCGCAGCGTAATAAGTCACTAAAGTTACGTTATTAATGAGATGAGAGTAAATCAAATGTTTAAGTTTATGTCAACATATACCAAAAAAAAATGCTTAAAGAGTAAAACATGTGCGCAAGTTGTCGAAGTATCATATTATCATTCATAATCATATTCAATTTAAATTTGATGTGTGTGCAAGTTTAAAGAAACAAGAACAAAAGATTACTGGTGTGTTTTTTTGTAATATTTTATATCTGTTTCTTCGATATATTTAATTTGTTTTATGTGATGCAAGTTTGTCCATAACTGAAAGTAGAAGTATGGGCTTACAAGACTTTTATTTCTTTGCAAGGGATATTACATCGTTAATTTTTATCTATGATTATAGATTATATTTTGATATAAGTATTACGTGTTAGGTAAGCACAGTTACTTTTACTTGGATTTACTGGTTTAGCTGATATTTGCCAT
The DNA here is from genome assembly GCA_016746295.1 of Potamilus streckersoni. Classification (NCBI taxonomy): domain Eukaryota; kingdom Metazoa; phylum Mollusca; class Bivalvia; order Unionida; family Unionidae; genus Potamilus; species Potamilus streckersoni. The sequence goes on along the minus strand of JAEAOA010000514.1, from coordinate 268,504 downwards.
GTTCGTTTCTAAAATGTAAGTGAAAGACCCGACCTTGTTTATAACTTAATGTTCTGAAAACTCACTTTTGGCTCTCATTATTGTCTCCTTATTATGTCTTATGTTTACTATTAACGCTATTTATATTCCAATTATGTATTCCTATCTTTACATCTGAAGTGGGAGTCATTTTTTCCTTCTGCTGATTTAAATCTGAGATTAAGTATTTAATTCTTAAAAATATTATTTGCGATAACGATATGATCATTAAAAGGTTCGTGCTATATCAATTTTTCTAACTTATATAATAGTAATAAGCCAGGACTGTTAGCACATCCACAGTATTCCGTGCTAATTTTACATCAGCACATCCACAGTATTCCGTGCTAATTTTACATCAGCACATCCACAGTATTCCGTGCTAATTTTACATCAGCACATCCACAGTATTCCGTGCTAATTTTACATCAGCACATCCACAGTATTCCGTGCTAATTTTACATCAGCACATCCACAGTATTCCGTGCTAATTTTACATCAGCCCAATCGGATCACCACTTGAATTTATTCGACAAATTCTATCCATTTTATATTTTATACTTTACTAAATGATAAATGTTCATGACTATTGAGATTTAATTTACAAAACTCTGTGTTTTCTTCAAACCTTTACTTTGTGCTCTATGGGAATAAATTATTTGCTGAAATTTATTAAACATAGTAATTCTCACACCTTGCTGTTACTTTTTGCAGAAAATAGAGTCGTAATATTATTAACAAATTGATGATAATGTGATGTCTGAAATCCAAAGATTTAGGTTGTATATGAGTCTTTTGTTATAAACTCATCAACAATCTGGGCTGTGTTGTTTATCACACAACGAAAACACATAGATAATAAAGAAGCGGACGATATTGATCTTACAATTCGCATATAGAACATTTAGGTTGATATAGATCGCACCCTCTGAAGCTTTTGTGTTATCAAGCGTGTTTCCAAATTTCTCACTTGTACAGATCGATTAAAGCAGTTGTCAGTTGTAGTTCTTAATTAACTTCGGCGTCCAGCCTTGTTAGCCAGCTTGTTTAAATCCGGCTCTCAATGTCAAAGATAGTCTATTTTCATAATAAATAGTCTAATTATAAAAGCTGATCATTGTTTGTTTTTCAAGTGCATGATTCTTATTGTTCTAATATAATAAGACAATGAATAAACTATTGTGGCACGCATTTTGTTATAGAAGTTTGTTCAAAGTCTGTTTTGAAAAGGTGATCTTTCTAGTGCGATTGCAAAAAAATACTTGAATATGCAATAAATGCATGCGAGTTTTCAATGGCTTCTCGTTTAGGTCAACACTAGGGCTAAAAAGTAGTGAATCTCCTTAATCATAGTGCAGCGTTTTATTTGATTAAGTTTTATTTAGATAATTCTAAGTCCAATACAACCACTATAAAGAACGCATAGAAAATCCTGTGCTATTAATAAACGTAATGCGATTTTACTGTTTTGCATTCAACATTCATTGACAAATATTAACTAATGTAAGCATTATATTTCTCCGTGAACAAAATATTATTGGATATTATACTAAAACGCTCAATTTATAATTTGTAATATCACGTAATGAAAGAAATGTACAGAGCATGTTTCAAACAAACTGAAACACAATTTATGTAAGCGGAACACGAGCCGCAAGAGGGTTAGCTAATTAGATTATAGGGAGCGGAGCGCAGCATTCAAAAACAGCAATTTTTGTAGTTTGGTTATAAATTTACACAAAATATCAGACATTTTCTGTAATAAATATTGAATGCGAGTTCTGGACTTTTAATGCGGATAAGCAGAAAATATTGGGTGAGATCTGCAGAAAAAGAGATAGTTCTGATTCTTGCAAATACACTAACATATGCAAACATGAAAATAAGCCCCTTTGGGAACACTTGTTTGCCTTTTACTGGAAACTACATCAAATGCTGGAGGTGTTCTAGAAATAGACAGCGAGTAAAAAGTTTGTCGTTGAAACTGTTTTGTCGTTTCTTTCTTTCTGATAGAAAACACACGTCATATGATGAATTATCAGCCATACTTTTCTGATCTCTTGGAGTATAGTTCAGTTTCCCACTTCGTTACTTGAATGATTGTTTATTTGTCCTCTTCATATCAGACAGGCGAGCACTCATCTATAGAGATGGAGTTTAGGTGTATAGTATACATATGGTATGATATTGTTATTCAATTATTTATTTTAAATTCGACCAAGAGGCTGATTTCATCATCCTTTGCTATTTTCATGGATTTCTACAAAATCAAATCAATAACTTAACGTTGCGATTCCTAGGACAATACGATGGGGACAACAATGATTGCTGACAATGTTTTCATAACTGTCCAAAGACAAAGCCTTCAGAGTAGTTTCAAAATCCCTAGCGCGTTTATTGCACATTTGCACTCTTTGTACCGAGTGCTATTCTATTAAGTCTGTGCCTTGAAGGAGATTTTAGCATCTCATATATTTACTCAGTCAAATATTTGTTAGAATTTGGAGTTTGGGCATAGTGGCATTAAAAATGCTCTATACTCAGTGTGATATGAAAATTGTATTCTCATCGTTTGGAGGTTAAGCTTCCTTAATGACACGTTGCTTAACCTGTTATCATTATACTGGCATTATGAAGTGTGTTGCATACTTGATAGGTCAAAGTTCTGTATTGGAATCATGGTAGAGTGTCTCATTGCACTATACCTAATCCGATTTGAGATGTATCTTTTTTCAAAAGTCTCTGAAGGTCTCGTTTCTTGGCGTAATGGTCATTTTATTCGTCTTTGTCGGGATAGATATACGCACACAGACAACCACGAATCAGTTGTCAGGGCTATTTTCTATTAATTTAGAAATGGGTCGGTCCCTTTAATGAGACCTGTTGTGGCTTCAACAAAGTTTGTTGCACATTAGGGCAGTGCATTTGTTGAAGATTGATTTCACCTTTTCATGAGCTCATACTTTATCGCGTCATCCAAGTGATCGGGCTTGATTCTGATAGAATAGGTTACAACCCGTGAGGCATGTAGGAATCCTTTGGATAATTTTGAAACGTTTAATTCACACATAACCAAAAATGGAAAGATTGAAACCAAGAGGTGCATGTATCATATTCCCGCAATTTGCACAAAATAAATGCGACTATAAAATTTATTCGCATGAAATACTTCCTCGGTCATCTCAAGATGCGTAAGAAGGCCGGTCTCGACCATAAACTGCAACATCACAGTGGGAGCTCAGTTGTAATAGTTGTCTTGAAGCTTCACAGAGTGAATCACAAACCAAGCAGGGATAATTGGGGGTTTTGTTAGTTAGTGGCTCGTTAATAGCCATCCTGGTCACTGTTTGAAATATGGGACAAAGTCTTCCACCCCAAGAAACAGTCGGGGCAGCAACTAACAAAGGAAAGACACAATAACTGATATCATGTAATTATCAAGGTTATCCCCAAAACCGCCTTGTGCAAACCCAATGGATGCTCGCCGATAGTCGTCTACAGTAGTGATCCTCAAGAAGTTAGCTCTCGAGTGAAATCATCGGCTGAATAGGTAGCGGTAAGAACTTTGGTAGCTAACTCTTCAAAATTGTTTGTGCACTTGATGCGGGCCTTGACAATCTGTATATACTCCTATTGGGTTCTGACGGCTTAAAAAAAACAACTCAGTTTACAACATTAAAGTCCAGTTTATTGTTGATTCGACCTTGTCGGAACAGATGAAGATAATTGGTTATTTAAGATTAGGCTATGGTATCCCATCATACTTTGAAAGTCTTCAGGTGCAAAATGAGTCATATCTTTGATGCTAAACATGATAAAGACTTCCCCAGTGCCGACAATTTTTTTGGGCATCAGGAAGATAACGATAGTACTCAAAATCTAGAGTTACTGGAAGAGTGCAGCGCTAACTGGATAAAATCAAAGTGGACTTCTTCCTCGATTTCAATAGAACCAAGGAGGCCAAATTTATGCCTTACAATCTGCGTTACTTGATCCGCTGTCTCATCTTTGCCAGGACCGCCTTCTGACGGTCGAGGTGATGCAGAGTTGGATAAGGAGATCCCAATCAACGTCTAAAACTATTTGTCCAATAAACAGCATCATTGTTCATGTGCCATTTGATTATATATGTGGATATAGTTGTTTAGCTATAAATATTTACAAGTAAATAGCGCAAGCCATACAAATTCGGTGAGATGACGAAAATACTGTACCATATACATGGAAATGTTCCACCACGCCTACGAAGCATATAAGAGTCTGTGTGAAAATATGAATTTATGCAACTTATTTTGCACCTCGCCGTGATCGAAGTCTGAGCATTGGTTGCATATGGAGAATTGTATGGCTCATGGTATACACTGACGGTGCTTGTATATAAATTGGGATAGAAGAGAGTCTCAAGATGTGGTAGATCGGTCTTGATTTATTTATAGATTCTACCCATCTTTGTCAGACACGTTTGTTTCTGCGTTGATGTGTTAAACAAAATGGAGGCCGTCGGTTTGTTTTGTAGTATAGGCTGGTGGTAGGGTCTATAATTGTTGACTGGGTGCTCAGTAATATAGTATATTCACCACTCCCCACCCTCATCCCCCGCTGAACACTATGTCAGGTGATATAAAAAATATTGAAAGAAAACCTGCTAGTGAATTATTAGAAGCCAGATATGTTATCGTCTTTAGAAAAAGGTTTCAAATTGATCAGGAATTTTATTTTGTAGATACAAGATCATAGCTAACCCATGAAATAGAAACACGTGTTCTTGTCACTTTTGGCTTCAACATTCCTGAAAATACAATGATTTCACTTCACTTGTACAATATAGTGTCTGCGTGAGTGCATAGTAACGTCACAAAACGTGTTTACAACGGACGTTAACATCATAAATTTAAGTTGTTGTTGTTTTTATTATTATTATTGTTATTATTATTATTATTATTATTATTATTATTATTATTATTATTATTATTATTATTATTATTATTATTATTATTATTATTATTATTATTATTATTATTATTATTATTATTATTATTGCCTGAACTGGAGTAACCTATGTAGCTGCACACTTTCGTCGTGTAATATGAGTTTACGGTAGGAGGTTAAATAAACATTCGAAAAAGTTAGCATAAAAAGCATTGAAGAACATTCATTGTACTTATGCCACAGTAAATATACCTGCAAGTTTACAAACTGACCATATTTCCATAGAATGTGCTAAAAAAACCCATCAAGATCTTTACTATGTGTTCTCGCAACTCACAAATCATACAAGGGAGTAGACATTTGGTGGATTAGGATATGTTACGTTTCACACCGGATGAAAAGACGATTGGTAATCTCTTTTTGTAGAATTGCCAGAATGATTTTATTTATCCCTGTTTTGTTTATTATTTTGCAGCTTATTAAAGAAATTGATTCAAACGTATGACCAGGGACCGGCAAACTGCAGAGGCCACCAAGAAACCATGCAGTTTTGAATGTCACACTTAGGAAAGCTGACAAAAATACTTTCAAATACTGATTGGAAATGTAAAATGTACAAATAAAGGCGTAGCAGTAATAGAACTCAACCGGTGTCGATTCCTGCCGATTCAGCCAGAGTAACATCCATGCATTTTACGTAGTCACAATTTTCAGCAAGAGGAACCAGAACTAGTAATCCGATCCGAAAACCCGCAAAGGCCGGATAATCTTAAAGTAATCATGAGTAATATCGGAGCTGATGTGAGACGCCCGAATGATTGATTCGACTGCATCGACTATTAAACAACCAAAAAGATGCAATGACGAATTAAAGGCACACAACAACTTACAAGAAAAAGGTGAATGACCTTACTAAATAAATAATAAGCCAACGTTTAAATAAAGAGAGAAAACTTGAAAATCAAGATGCACAATCACGCGGAGACTACTTAAATATCACACGGCATTCCAGAAATAAAGAGTGAAAAGTAGAACAACATTGAAAACACAATGAAAAAAAAATATAAAGCAAATATTCGGCATAGATGAGTCGAAAATAAAACCGAACAAGCGCGCCAGCTGCAATCAAAATGGAGTCAAAGGCCAGCAATTAAGTGTTCTCATTTTTAAAAATAAGCATTAAAACGTACAGAGAAATTGCTTCTATGTGATACATAATATGCAGAGGATTTAATAATATATATATATATATATATATATATATATATATATATATATATATATATATATATATATATATATATATATATATATATATATATATATATTTGTGAGTGATTTGGATACCTTTGCACTTGTAGAGATCTCCACATAAGTAGTTTCAAAAGTATATCAGATATCATTTCAATATCTATACATTTGAGGGTAAGTAAAAGGATGTTTTTGTTTTGGTTGACATTTTCCCCTTGTACTGAATTCGTTCATAATGTTTGGTGTATTATATATGTCACCTGTATTCTCGTCAATATGCGCACCAGAACACCTGTGAGTCGGAACATTATAGAGTTATGTATCCAATCGACCAATTTATTTATTGGTGGACTTTTCGATCTCACCCGACCTGGTTTTATTAAATATGATAGCAATAAGATCTTAATAAGAACATTGCTTAAGCTGATAAAATATATTTATGGCGAAAAGCAAACAAGTGCAGAAAGCAGATGTGTGTGTGTGTGATTTGGAAATATAACGTAGCTTTAACAATATTTCAGCTATATCGCTACAATGTTTTCAGTATTAAAGTTTATAGTGATGTCTATCACTGGGACATCATGCCGCAGACATGTAACATGATGTCCCACCCAGTCACAGTATCCTATCACCAGGCCGACTAGACCTAATACTAACCTCTTAATGCTGAGCGCCAACCGATGTAGCTATTAGCACCATTTTTGTAAGTCTTTGGTATGACTCACCCGGAGATCGAACCCACAACCCCCATCATTCGAGGTGAACGTTCTAACCACTAGGCCATCGGTGAGGTTAATAATGGAGCTATATTTTTGTACTGAAAATTTACTAAAATTTTCAAGCCTATCTTGAACGAGGATTGCAAATGGTAGATGCGGATATTACAAAGATAGTTTAAACTTTACATATATATATATATATATATATATATATATATATATATATATATATATATATATATATATATATATATATATATATATATATATATATATATATATATATATATAAGATAACTCTGCTATAACTAAAGACTAAAGAATTTGAGATGAATGGTTATTGTCATGTATAATTAACCGTAGCATTAGCAATATAACTGAATTTATTCTTCAACCAATGCTATTGCACTTAGATTTAGTTGATCTCATCACCATCTCATGTGAAGCGAATGAATTCCTCCAAAAGAGAGAGAGAGAGAGAGAGAGAGAGAGAGAGAGAGAGAGAGAGAGAGAGAGAGAGAGAGAGAGAGAGAGAGAGAGAGAGAGAGAGAGAGAGAGAGAGAGAGAGAGAGAGAGAGAGAGAGAGAGAGAGAGAGAGAATGAAACAAAGAAATATGTTTGTCCAAAATACCAGCGCTGTACTATCAGAAATATCTCATCCTATACTCAAAATGCTATATAAAATGCAACTGGTTACTACTTTGCATTTTGAAATGGATAGTATTTGTGAATCAGTTCAGACAATGAAAGTAGCTCAAAATTATATCAATAAAATTGTGATCGAGTTTCTGTCAACAAACAACCTTTTGTATGATTGAGACTGTAAACTAGCAAAAATATTGTACACTTAATTTACTTAGAAAAACTTCAGAAATAAAATTATGACATATAACTTGGGTTTAAATAAACACTATCGAAATATGCATAAAACCTCAATTAGTCACAAACGCAGTCTATACAGAGCAAAGGAAAAGATAAGTCTCGGAAAAGCTCTTTCAGTTAAATGCTCGAAATAGATATGGATATATTAAAATGCTCCAAAACCGCGAAAGGAAAAGTTAATATAACCGGATGGTACCAGTACTTTTTAGAGCAGTTTAATAAGCAATATGATATAAATAAAAAGTTTAGATTAAACTAAACAATTAATTTTAGCGAAGAAAATATGGACTGTAACATAATTAAAGTGAAAAAGTAAACCAAGGTGGAATTGATATCTGTTCGAGTGAATCTTTAAAGGCAACTGGAAATTTTCCGGTACTTATCTTAGCGTCTATTTTCAATAAATTATGTAATCTTTAATGCTTCCCGAAATATTGGACTATTTACACTTTTATAAAACGGATAATATAAATATATACCAGAATTATAGAGAGAGTTGCCTTTCTCCAGTCTAGAGCTTTTAATTTGTCTCAGCTTTAAATTAAAAATAAGCAAACTGGATAAAAAATGATAGTTTAGATAAAAAACAAACTGGTGTTAGATGTGGATATTCCAATGTAGATAATGCATTTATCCTAATCATTTACCCATTTTGCTTGATTAAGTAAATCACTCCGAACTTACTGACAAGAACATGCTTTATAATAAATTAGTTGATGAAAATACTAGCATTCAAAATAAAAACGAAACTAAATTTCATATATATATATATATATATATATATATATATATATATATATATATATATATATATATATATATATATATATATATATATATATATATATATATATATATATATATATATATATATATATATATATATATATATATATATATATATCACAGGAGTCTAATAATCCCCCGGACATTCCTCCCCTGACTTTTCCCCACGGACTTTTACCCCTTCCATCTAAAATAGTACTTTTCCCCTCCTGTCATTCCCCTCTCCCCATAATCTCAAGTTCTACATTGAGTAAAATCACTAGCAGTCGATTGACCAACAAACAATGCCCATTATTTTATAACTAACATTGCTTAACAATGGGCGTAAATTTATGTTCACAGTTCAAATGTGGTGTTAAGCTACCCTTAAGATCCATGATTGTATGTGTGTATTTATGTGTGTTTGAGAGAGAGAGAGAGAGAGAGAGAGAGAGAGAGAGAGAGAGAGAGAGAGAGAGAGAGAGAGAGAGAGAGAGAGAGAGAGAGAGAGAGAGAGAGAGAGAGAGAGAGAGGGGCAGGAAAGTAGATATTTTACATTTAATAATGCATTATTTTTCAGGTGACAACAGTTATATCAGTTTACTACCGGTGATGCTGGATGCGAGTATACATTAAAGCTAAATTTTATTAAATAGAAATCAAGTTGTATAAATATAATGGGGGGGGGAGAAATGACTTTTTGGGGGAAAGTCCTGTCTGACGGGGGAGTCTACGCGGGAAATATCGGGAGGGGGGAGGAAGTTCGGGGAGGGGGAATGTCCAGAGGGAGATGTCCCGATGCCATGTCAAATTTTGCATGCAACCACCAAATGGATCGATATAAATATAAAACTGCCCCGTGGAGGATATGCACTGTTGTGTTTTCATTCCTATTTTATTTTCTTTATTTCCTAATGATTTAATGGTATACAACTCTGACCAGAATAACAGTGTAACATTAGATTTGCTACGTTATTTGCACCGTTGTATGCAGGTCGTCGAAACTGCTACTCAGGTTCAAAGAATATCAAATAAACTAAGCAATAGTGCAACATCTGGAAGCAAAAGATGAATCTGGTAAAAACTAAAATGGTATTTTTTGGAAAAAGGGTTTAAAGGGTTTAGGGCTAAAGGATGTTAAAGCTAGTATTTTGAGTATTACTTAATATAGACACAATATATATATATATATATATATATATATATATATATATATATATATATATATATATATATATATGTGCGTGTGTGTGTGTAAATGGTTGCTCAAAAAAGAGCAATAGATCTTTTTGAAAACCCCCCAAAAAATGAAATTGTTGGAAGTTGTGTAGTTTTACGCTGGTTGTCACAACAGTTTATCCATTTTAAAGTTTATGATTATCTGTCCTCTCCATGCTAAGATTTAGGTTTTGTTTAATCTTGTGAGTATTGCATTATATACTCATATAATATCTTTAGCATGCCCTAGCATATACTCTAAAAATTTTGTTTATGTTCATACAAATAAACAATTAGACTGAACTAAACTGAATGAGTGTTAAGAATTTCACTAACTTGAGAAACAGTTTGCGTGACAGTACTTAGAATTATGTGACGTGTATTTACCAGAATAATTTTGTAATGGATAACGGGAAATACAACAGTATATTGGTGTTATGCATATAAGTGGGTTTAATAATATGGCCGGTTAAAACAAAAGTGTGTTTATAACCATTCCTAAAGATTGAATACTCATTATTTACCCATGTTGCGTAGTATCTTTTGTACGTTTTCAGTCATTCAAATGCAGGTTCACAGATACTAACCGAAACATTGACAAATACTCTAGAAAATGATTATTTGATCATGAATGAGGTTCTGCCTTATAATCCAAACATTTCAAATATGATTTCATTATAAACGATAGTTGATCTTCTATAGAGAAATTATTGTTATTTAGTACTGAAAGAGTGAACATTCTTTTGCTGGCATTCACTGGTTGAAAAATCTTTGAAGTCGCGACCATGCCTAACCTCCATCAAACTTGTTTGGAAAATTATGTACGAGAACACCATGCTCAGCTTTTAAATAATATAATTTTATTCCAACGAAGTCTGCACAGATAAAATTTCAGCAGAAATTTTCCCCAAGGGACGCCCTCCTCAATCATTCCTGGGGCCAACAATAACTGCATCCAGGGATATTTAATTGTAAAATATTGAGATAGGAGTCTGTGATATTAAATAAAATAATCCAAATTTTGTCTTTGAAACATAGGACTAAAGCAAAATATTTTCTTTTTGTTATCTACTTTTAATAAACGGAACACTCTTGCTTTTCATAAAATAATCAGCAAGAACAGGAATTGATTCAATAATCCTATATATTGAAGTAAAGCTCCTTAATGATTACTCAGCAGTATATACTCTCTTGTTATTTCTGTGAAAATTCATCATTGCTCCGATCGATCTTCCTTCGCAGGGAGTGAAAAGCATTGCATACTAATTAAGCCTTACCACTGGAGGGCTACAGGAACAGCAGGAGAATTCAACCAGATGATTTGAAAAGCACATATCCTGTCCTTGGCGTTGATTGATTAATGGACAACGTGACCAGCCAAGCCTTAAAAACGGTTAAGTTTAGAACAATGCGAGAAAATAAAGCTTTGTAACTTATAGTAATATTTAAAGTTAACAAAGCAACAAATACTGGTGTGCTGAAATTTCATTTAGAGAAAATTAAAATTACAGAAATATAATGACCTTAGAAAGCGTGTACAACAGAAACATATTATCTTCATTACTATCTGTGAATCATATATTATTTCAAAATATAGTTTTACAGAATTTAGACTTTCAGCATAAGAGAATCGTAAAATAATCATCTTTCTATCCAAACTAGACATTTGTATTTATAATTTCTTGAGATATTTTTTGTGGGTTAATTGTTATACTGGACATGCTTTTAATATTTTAAAGATATAGTTTCGGGCAGAATTAATAAAGGCGTGGTGTTATGTGTGTCAGGAACATGCTGTTATTCAAACTTCCCAGCTGAAGTCGTTCAGCATTTATTTCCTTTGCTACCGAACTTCGAATCAAAGATCTCTACCTGAGAACATTTTCTTGCAAAGAGCTGAATACTGATCCGCAACTACATACAAGGGAACCTGCTAAAAACAACCCAAATGGCATACAAACACTCCAGCTTCTGTCACATAATCTGAATTGATTGATTGAATCATGCTAGTGTCTTTGCGATCACGTTTAGTATTCGTGCTTAGTCCCAGTGATGGCCGGAATTACTTGACGGATGTCATGCACTCCAGAATGTCCATATGGTGCTTGTATTATGTTCAGGGACTAACATGATACATTTGCTTTTACGTTTTATAAAGTTAGTCTCTGTCAACCAGAGATTCTTAAGTTTAGTTTTGCTGGGCTTGATATGCCTAATTTTTCAACGAATCAAGGTTGTATTCAACGTTTTGCCTTCTTAATTGAATCACACTTCCACATTATTTCATTTGCTAAAGTAGTTATGTTTAAGAACTGGTTTATAGCGTAAAAATTGACTTAAGAGAAACGTTGCTACTAATGAGACAATAATGAGATAATAATCTTCAAACAAGATGCCTTAAATTTTAATTGAGGACAATTAATTGTGATAACTTTGTTGCGTTAAGACACGCAACTCTGAGATTTACATAACATAGATTATTCCACTACGATCACTTTAAAAAAGAAAATTCGCTAATTGACTTAATGGCTGTATTACAAAATCACATTAGATTGTCTCTTACTTAATGAATCTGTGCTGTGATGGTTTGTATATCCTTTTGAAATGTCTCTATACTAAATAATTGTATAAACCGTTATGCGCTGGTTTTTACTGAGCATTTAAAACTACTATGCACTGGTAATACAGGTAACGAGCATATATGTGTTGGCAAGAAAGTTCTGCCTCTCTGTCTTTTTATCTTCAGACAATTCAATAAAAAAATCGTTTTTTTGTGTGTTTTTTGTAAACAATGTGTCAGCGTTAAACATCGTATTGATCTGGCAGGTATGTAATACTACTGCTGCTGCTACTACCATTACTACTGATTCTACTAAAAACAATAATATTAATAATAATTATAGCACAACTGCTACTAAATAAATAACTAAAGAATTAGTATAAGTACAGTTAACATTTGTTAAAATATTTAGATTTCATGATTGTCGTCTACGCATACTTTTCAAGCTACAAAATATGTGAAATTAGTAAACCATATTAGTGTTTCTTATCATATTATTTTGTACTTTTACTACGTCTAAACATATTCTGTCTGTCTCTCATTTTTTTCCACCACCCCCTTCAGGCCCCCCGCCCGCGTGCGTGTATGTCTTCCTGCGTACGTGCATGCCTGCCTGCCTGCGTGCCTTCCTGCCTGTGTGCCTGCATGTCTGCGTGCCTGCGTACTTGCCTGAGTGCATTCCTGCCTGTATGCCTGCGTGTCTATGTGCCTACCTGCGTGCGTACGTGCCTGTCTGCGCGTGTGCCTGCCTGCCTGTATGATTGCATGCTTGCATGCGTGCGTGCCTGCGTGCCTGCCTGCATTCATGCATGCATGCACGCACGCACGCACGTACGTACGTACGTACGTACGTACGTATGTATGTATGTATGTATGTATGTATGTATGTATGTATGTATGTATGTATGTATGTATGTATGTATGTATGTATGTATGTATGTATCATTTTCAATATCATTGGTTCTTCTGTGCATTGACTCTAATTCTTTGCCCACGAAACACAACACATGAATTTATGCCATATCAGGTCATCTGTTATGGCCAGGTTTGCCAATCGTTTGTCCGACAGGATGTGAAGTAGAATGTCATTGTTCTGACACAAATGCCAGAGTTAATCGAACATATCTGTTTCAATTATTCTTCATCAAAACATAATATTGTGTTCCTCATTTGGGGCCTGGCGGGAGAGAAGTATATAGTGTAGTCCGAAATTAATTTTCTGAAAAAATTTAGTGATTCTCATCATCAAACGAAATTGAGCACATAGTTAAATAAGCAATGTTTGTAAAGGACAAAATGTTGTCAGGTAAGCATCATCGGAGCTTTTAGACAGCAAGTGGTCGAAGAAGAAATATGAACAATTGCACCATGCAAATATTTAGACTCGATTCTAGTTTAAATCTAAACAATCTCTCTTCGAAGCAATGAGATGTTGCTTTAATATTCCTCTTTGAAACAGAATGTAGGGTGTTCACTTATAAGTGTAAGAAGTCTACAAGCTGTTAGTTCACAGGAACATGGTATATATCTTTAACAAGACTAATGTTGTCAAAGTTTTATCAATATATCAACATAATTTTCCATTGCAATAATCATTCAGCTCTGCAGATATTGCTGAAGAAAACTAACTTGATTTTTGTTCAAAATATCCGTGAACTGACTACAGCCTAAGACTTATTGATGTCTCTTTGTGTGTGCTAGGATCAAGACTTACAATTCTTCTTGCTGGTTTTTCTTTGAGAGATCTCTAGGATAAATATCTATAACTGAGTCAAGTTTTGACCACAATTCACATCCACACACTATGGAAGGTAAATATAATCTGGACCAAATTTTAGGACTATTAACTAGATTAAATCCATAAATTCTTTACTTTGAAAACACGAAGACATTGATCTTTTCAGTATTGGATTGCAAACTCCACTTAGATGTTAATAATTGAGGTAAAATCTAGGTCGTTAGTATTTTCGCTTTCTTACGCCATTGTCAATATTGAGATATCTTCTATGTTTCTTGTTACAATGTCAATCTAGACTTTACTTTAATGTATGTTATTGTTGTTGTTACGTATTGCTTGACTGCAGTTTTCAATGAGCTAGAAACAGGTGTTTAGAAGTTTTCAACTCGGTCTTAATAATCCATGTTAAAATGTCACGTCTCGCTCCGAATCCCCAACAACGAAATTAGGCAACTTTAAAGAATATGATTATTTTGAGTGGAATCCTCTCTAAAGACGTAAGGAACAGCCCGATCCTCCAAAGCTTCTGCCAAATGTACATCAATATTAATTAGAGAATTGTGTTCCATATTTATTCTGATTAAATTTTGCATTCAACACAAGCGCATGTACTGCGTGAAGATATTAAACTTTGACATACGTTTGTCCCTCCTACGCTTGAAGCGGAGTGGCTCTTCTACGAGAGTAACTCAATTTGCATAGCTGCCAGAGTTTAGTACTTTAAGAAACAAACAGCCTGGTAGTCAGGCACGCAATCAGGCACGCAATCAGGCACGCAATCCACCCTCGCACACAATAATTGTTAAAGTGGACAAAATGGGCTAAATCGGACATTTGAAAGTAAGTTTAGTAATATACTGTTTCTTACACTAACATAATGCCGTAGAGTCTAGCCAAAGAAAACAAATTCTCGTAGTGAACTCAAATAAGTGGAGAAAGCTATTTCTGGGCTTCCGACACATGCAAATGACTTAGAAGCTGAATCAAAGACCGCGCAGTGTGCGCCGCAGTAGTTTCCAACATCAAACCGCAAACGCCTATTCAAGAGGGATCATGCACGTGATCGACAGTTATGAAGGACGAGCCAAAAAAATGATGTTTTGTCGGATTCATAATCACCCTCAATTTTGCCTACACAAAGTGCGGTAGTAATATTCATAACGATGACTTACACAAACCATATTGTATCAGATTTTGGGAGTCCCTCCTCACAGTCTTCAAGCATTTATCAAGGGACTAGATATGCCAGACATTTATGTGATTTGCTGTTGTCATTGATATCAACCACTGACAATATCCGAAGGCTTGCCAAAGTAGGGGCTCCACGTGTAGGGGCTGAGAAAGTATATCGTGTCAACGTCGAGGCCCTTAGGAACCAAACCAAGGTGATGCGTTTCAGAGACGCGCACGGTCCATCTAACCTATACGTGTATATTTCATTTTAGAAGCAGAAGTCTCTCGACAGTTAAAGTGAATACATGGCTGCCGAGAGTTTTGTCCTTTCTACACACAATACAGCATGTCCATTCGGTTACTTAATCGCAGCTGTCAGAGGCTAACCATAAAAATCGCTCAAGGCAGTTGACGACAACATCCAAATGTACAGCCTTGCTTAGTTTGGACGATATCCGTGGTTACTACCTCTTTTAGTTAGAGCAATTAATGTTGCTCCTCTCGATCATAAATCATCAAAATCATCCAAACAAATATATCACATTTAAACAGCATTTTAATGCACGTGGTCACATTGCAACACTAGTAGGCCTGCTCAAGGTCGACAATGTACTCCGAGCAGGAAAGTAACTGTTGTTTTGCATGTAACATCGAAATCATATCCGTCTACAAGCAAAATAAATGAAGTTTACCAGTGCAGACCGCCTGGACAAATTCCATGGATACTCAAAGGGCAATGTGTTATTGAACTATTTGGAGTGCAATCGCGATAACGGATCTGACCAACTTTATCCCTTAAGTCACTCGACTATAAACATCATTTCTTATTTTTACTGCCTGTCCTCCAATATCTATAGTTATACTTTAGAACCAGATTTTTGATGTAATACTGAATCTCCAAAATCAAATGCTGGTATTTGCATTTGCCAAATGTTATCAAATTAATATGGTGTGCTCAGGTTTGCATTTTGCGTATAATAAAATGCACACAGATTATTTTGAAATAAAATAATGCAATATTCAATAGAACATTCATATATCATTCTAGCTGGAGAAGAAATAATTTCTTGAGTGAGGTAAATGAAGGAAGGGAATTGGAATTTATTTTCGACAGGAATTCAAATTCTTTACATAATCTCATAATTCTATGCGATCATGAATATTATAACCTCATTAGAACAATATTTTTACAAAGTTTAAATATTAAAAGATCTTGATGAAAGGAGATGCTTATAAGTATCCCGATCCCATATTATTATTTTTCGCATCGAATAATGCAATGAATAGAGGACAAGCACACTGTACCAGCAAAAGCAGAATCACAATTTACACTCAGCCAAAGTAAGCATCTTTATTTAACCTTGGTCTGATATTACTTATAAGCTGATGATAGTTATTAAACACCAGATTTGAAGTATCCTGTATCAACCAACATTATGATCGATTATGACGACCATGTAATGAAAGAAATTCGACATTGCTGAGTTCAATTTATTACTCAAATATTACAACATTATTGCTTCCACCTGGATGATAAATTAGCGAAATGTAATCTAGTAACGTTTTTGGGCTCTGATTGTACGTGGTTTCATGGCTAGATTACAATTTGTTTCTCGTTAGTTTTATTTTATTGTCATTACGTAATTGAATTCAAAATTAAATGTTCATCGATTAGATTTTTGATCATGATTGTGAACTCGTTAATTAAAGAATATTTATCTTTCTTTTATTAACGTAATAAGGCTACACGATAAGAAACACATCTAATTTTCAGACAACGACAACTTAGAATTGCAGGACGTAAATCAGCAACCAATTAGAAAATGTTATAGCTCGATATACCTGTCAAAATAATATTAGATACTCTATTCATGGTTGATTTGTTTCCGTTGACCAGTCTCGTTTAAAAATGATCTATAGGAGGATATCGCAATAAACGTTCTTCCTCAAAGCTGATAAGAATTCTTCCCACAAGGGAATGAAAATCTTTTGTTTTCAACAGATCATTAATTTTATTATCGATGTCCCAAATGGGACCCATTCTAATTAGGCTATGTGGTATCCAATTTTAACTTTTCAAATGTAATATCAGCATATAACTATCTTTCTTGCGTTCCATTCCATTTATATCTTTCCTTGTGAATTATTGATTATGTTTATAATCATCATACCGATTATGTGAGACAGCTTTCAAATTTTTTCATTAAGTGTTGTAATGCCTGCATGGTTTCAGATAAACCAAATCTATATAATCTAAATATTCCATGGCTGATATCAGTGTCTAATCTGGTATCTCTTCAAACGTTTCATACAGTTTTCTTTAGAAATGGTCCAAGTTATGTTCGGCAAGAATCTAAAACCATGGGGCTGAAGTATAAGAAGCCAAAATGTAATATCTGAGTTGCTATTGCAATAAATGTGCATGAATGCGTAATACAGTCATTCGCTGGTTTCGAAATATTGTTGATGATGTAAACCACACATACCTTATCTGCTGGAAGTATTGGAACACCCATTAGCGGGTTCTACCAGATGTTTAGAGTCGTCCGACGTGCTCCCTTTCAACTGTTCAACTGTTAACAACAATCGTTCTACTATACTCTATAATACCCATACGTATTTAAATTCCCTGAATTTATCTTACGCTTGAAACAGATGTCATTGGCAAATACAATTTGACAAAATAATGTTTCTGGATGAATTGATCCCTGATTTTGACGATCTTGGGGAATGTGGGCTTTTTATCAAAAAATAAGATAGAAGAATATGCAGTTACAATCGCTTCTTTTGTACGACGGCAATCTGGAAGAAAAGGACAAAATGACCAAGAAAAAGAAGAAAGCAAAACCACTTTCATATGCTCGTAGATAAAACAGTTATAATTATCATAATCCCAATTATTTATATTAAAGCCGAAACACACTGCTCCTTTTGCACCGAAGACATTATTGGATGAATGATGCATGGAGTCGATTAGACATTATATCACGCGAAACTGTCCCTCACAAAAATGACAACCGTCAATAGATAAATGAGGTATGTACAGGTGACCTTTTATATACAGAGAACTTCAGATACGTTGATGTTCGCACATGTAAGCACATGTAGTTGGTGTTCGAAACCTCTACGTTTCGTGGGGCATATATTAGATTCTAAAAGGAAGCAAGTTCGTTTTAACTGAATGAAGACAATACAGATGTTTTCTATATTTAAAGCACTACTCTCAAGCCGCTATATGTATAGAAACGACTTCTGGCCACATGGCAACAGCCAGTTGCTGTTTTCTGTCAACAAAGATGTTATCCAAGTTGATTTTCTGAGGCACACTACATTTAATTGTTTGTAAACCCTTTCAAACGTACTATGAATTACTTCATTGTGTTATATTTGGACATGCATCACTATATTAAGTCATTCGTAATGTTCTATATTTTTTGACTTGAGAAACTACTTTTATAATTATTTGGGATTTTAATTTGCGATAGTGTAGGTGAC
This sequence comes from Potamilus streckersoni, assembly GCA_016746295.1. NCBI lineage: Eukaryota > Metazoa > Mollusca > Bivalvia > Unionida > Unionidae > Potamilus > Potamilus streckersoni. The sequence goes on along the minus strand of JAEAOA010000514.1, from coordinate 249,756 downwards.
TATTGAATTATTTTAAATTTTTAATGGAGCGAAAAAAATTGTTAATTTAACTGTGTTCTTCTAAATTTCCTCTTTTTACATACCGTAAGGCCTAGAGTAGTAGGAAATCCATCCTGAAACATGTTAAGATAATTAGCTAGTAATGTAATAAACCAAAACGGTGTTCTCTCGTCGAAAATGTTTTGGATACAATCTTGTACATGCTGAGTGAAAGTTTAATCATACTTTCTACACATTTCACTTTTTAATGGTCGTGTTGAAATCAATTTCAATCTGATCACGTTGCAATAATTTGAATGTTTCCTGATAGAAGCTTTGAAACCACTCTTGTCACATCTTTATTTTAAATTGTTGAATTGTTTTGCAATTATATCGTCATCAACGCTTACAAGAAACTAGAAAATGCTTAATGATTTAGGGTACAAATATGCAAGAGGAGTTTCAAAGGCTGACATTTTATTGTATGTTTGTCTGTCTGTGTGTGTGTGTGTGTGAGAGAGAGAGAGAGAGAGAGAGAGAGAGAGAGAGAGAGAGAGAGAGAGAGAGAGAGAGAGAGAGAGAGAGAGAGAGAGAGGGAATTGTGGGCTTTAGCGAAAATGCAACCAAGACAGAAATACAATGACACACGTTTGCATTTGTCATAACGTTATACCATCATGTCCATGCCAAAATGAGAATACCGGCAAGATCCACTTCAAGCAAGACAATATTCACAATGCATCCATTGCTAAGCCAAACAATTGATCTTATAAAGGTCGATAGTGTCTATCTTCCGTTAGGTCAAATTGTGTGCTGTTTAGTAATTTGGAGTGTTAGAATGCTATGTTAAGTTTGAAATGAAATCATTACAGCCAGAAAATATTGCATAAACACCACTGTTAACTCTTATTGGAACAAATCAACTTTAATATGATATCAAATGAAATTGTTAATCTATCTATCTATCTATCTATCTATCTATCTATCTATCTATCTATCTATCTATCTATCTATCTATCTATCTATCTATCTATCTATCTATCTATCTATCTATCTATCTATCTATCTATCTATCTATCTATCTATCTATCTATCTATCTATCTATCTATCTATCTATCTATCTAACTGTGTATGTATGTATGTATGTATGTATGTATGTATGCATGTATGCATATATATATATATATATATATATATATATATATATATATATATATATATATATATATATATATATATATATATATATATATACACACACACACACACTTCAACTGACCAGCTTCTTAAGTAAAATTCGGCTAAGGATAAGGAAGTACATACATTTCCCTTTCAGAAAAATGACATCTGACATTTGAACTGCATGCAAACACGAATTTGGGATTCTTTAGAAACCTTTTTTATATAAACTTTAGCTCTGCTATAATTGGGAATGATCGATTTAATCCTATTTTCTGCGCAGTCTTGCGTGTCATCCATTGCTGGCAGCGAACACGTAAATGTATCGATTACGCATAATGAAACTATTATGACTGAATATCGATAATCTCACCAGCTTTAGCAGTGGCAATTAAGTTTAATTCCACCTAGTGCAAACAAAGGTCAATTGCCCGTAAATTTTATTAAATATGTGATAGTCAGCAACGACTAAACGACGCCTTACTCTGATTCATTTGGAAAGTTGACTGCATGCATTTTGTAACCATAAATTAAAACTCTTTTTTCTCTCGAACAAACCTGACGTGACCGAACATTGACTGTTTATTAGTTCGAAACCCCTACCATTACTTTACTAGCAAGAGTTCCAAACATTTCAAGAGACCAAAAATAGTATAGTGCATATATCTTCAAGTTTTGTTATTGCTTTATTTCAGTATCCTTCCTGAATTGAATTGACTTATTATAGTAGAAAAGACATGAACGATAGAGAATCTCGCTTTGAAGACGATTACAAAACGGCTTTTGTTCTGTAATATATCTAACGTGATATCGCTACCTTGTACTAAATTCTCTACTGGATTAAATACATGTTAGCATCAGACCTAACGAGAGATTTATATAGACATCTGATGCCCACTGAGTTGTGCGACTGTCTTAGATTTAATGACGGTAACAGACGCTGTTTCATAAAAGTTCACATCAGAGACATTGGATGCACTACGTGTAAAAGTCACATAGCTAAAACAGTAGAACAAGATCGATATGTAAATCGTTGTTCCTAGTGATTTTTACTTTTTCTTCCGTACCTGTTCCAGCAAAATGAGAGGCTTAAATTCAGGTCATAGTATTCCACGTTTATATTTGTGTATGATTTTATTTTTGCTAGTTTAGAACAAAACTCTGGGATTATTGCTTTCAGTAAGTGATTATTGCCTTTCATCTAATAAATTTTCGCTACAATCTTAGTGCATACAAACTGCAAAGTCTACCTGATTTCCTTCATCACATAATAATTAATTTACAGAAAAGATACTCAAGATATGCATTACTGCAACATATTTGCTTATTAAGGCATGGGCTGTAACCTGGCTTTAACTGTTAAGTTTAGAATTCATATTTTAATATAATTTACGAAGGAAAATCAATTCTAGATCAATTTTGAATCCAGATCTGCATATGTCTTAATAACAAGAGTTGACGTCATTTTCTGACTTGTTCACATTCGTATTTATCTTCTTTACGTATTTTTTGAAAGCCTCCGTCTATGTCCTTTCAGTGCTCATGTGTGTTTATGTGTTCAAATGGCATTTTTTTTTATATATACTTAAATTTCAATAAGAACGTAACTTTCAATGCTCCAACAGAGTGTGTGGAAATTCAAAATTTGTAATCTGTAACTATAACGTTACATAATACTGTGTGGGATCATATTTCTGTGTCAATCGTAAGGCAAAGTACGTAATCAGGTTTTATGCTGATACTATTGTTCACTGACATGAGTAAATTCTATTACTAGATGAGCAATTGACCGTAGTAAGCATCTTGTACTTGTTAACAAAGGCTTACTTGCCATTGCTATTTGTATTTTTTGTACTATGCATAGTTTCTGATTCAAATTTAGTTAATTTTAGTGTACTTAAATTATCACTGAAAATAGTCCGACATGTTAGGTCAAATAAGTTATGACTATTTCGTTAGGATGTACTTTATATAACTGTGAAAGGAAATAGCAATAACAAGAATTACTCCATCGCAGAAAGTGAGACGAACATTTCTTGCAACACTATTACATCACACCGCCCGCAAACGGTACTTTTAGTTGCAGGTTGCCAAAAGACAAATATTGAAAAGGAATTGATTAGAGCCATATACTATTTTATGGATAATATAAAGAAATACCATGTCGCATGCCATGTTGTAAAATAGAGTCTAGAATGACAACATATTCAAGCAGCTGAGGAATAGGAACAGTCTAATAGGTTCTTAGGAGAATGGGTACCGGTCTAACTGTGTCTTGCCTTTCAGCAGGGTTTGTATAACATTTATAGGGACTGTTACAAATGATATTAAGGACAACTTAATTTGTAGTATGGTTTAAAAACATGATGAAATGACAACAGCTGCAATTAATACGTTAACTAGTATCCACGTTATAAACTAGCAGTAATTAATCATGAAATGAACCCTATGAAGTTAATTTTATTATTAATTAGGACTTCAGGTATAAGGCGATCAACTTGAAAACAGAAAGAAAATAAACAATGCAGAAAACACAAATGTCAGAGAATAGCGTTACATGGGCACTGAGAAGGGATGAAAACATTTAAGAGGAAGAACGAAACTGAAATATAAATTGCTATTACTGAGCTAATTTTCTCTATACAAATGGGGATCTATATTGCAACTGACACACTGTCTGCATAAAACGTGTTTCTCATTCCATTTGACAATAGAAATATCAAAGTAGCTATTTCATTTCAATAATATATATATATTTTGTTCTTGGATACTGTACTATTCATAATACAGTATCCTTTACGAATTAATTAAAAGTGTGGCAGTAAGGAGTGTTTCAATTCTAGATGCATCTTTTCGAATCTGGATCTATACATGACAAAAATCAGAGAGAGAGAGAGAGAGAGAGAGAGAGAGAGAGAGAGAGAGAGAGAGAGAGAGAGAGAGAGAGAGAGAGAGAGAGAGAGAGAGAGAGAGAGAGAGAGCGAGACAGAGAGAGAGACAGAGATAGAGAGAGAGACAGAGAGAGAGACAGAGAGAGAGATTACAAATAATAAAAGCAAAGAAAGTATAGATGTCGACCGTTTAAAATACAAATCATACGTTAAAAAGACTCTGAATAACCATTACATTACGTACTTAACAAACGACAATATTAAGTTATTAGGATCTTATATAAAATCTTTAGTTCTAAACAGATATCCCCAAAATCTGATATAGCATGTGGCTTTTGTTTTTTGTTTAGTAGCACCAAAGAAACAATAGATTAATCAAAGCTAAGTCAAGGATACCAAATATTACACTAATGGATTCTGTTTTATTCTAATTGAGTTTGTACCGGTTAATAATACTTTTCACGGCAACATTGTCATATCTAAAGCAATGACAAAGAGATACCATGCACAGATTAAAGATTAGCATACAACATAAAAAGGGAAAAGTGATAGTGGTATCACTGTATTTTCACTGTCAGAAAAATTTTAAAATGATGACATACATTGCGGTATCACTGAGATGTCTTGATGACAGTGGTTTCCTTTTAAAGTTGAAACTAAAACAAAAATAGTCTCTACATCAATAAAGATACAATTAGCAATGGCATTCCTAGCAATTATTGTTTAGCCAGTCTAGTATATCAAATACAATAACTCGATGCAACTAGTATAATTGTGTTTAAAATGATTTCAGACCCGAATGCCTAAAACGTCTCAGGATGATAGTTTAAAAAATTGTTTTTATAGTCCTAAAAGAATCATGTTTTGGCCTTAGCCCCTTATAACTCTAATTGGAACACCATCCAGGTCATCTTTGAAAAGTCCAATCATTTAATTATTCCTTTGCGGTAAACGCATTAGGTTGTCCCTTGGTTAGTTACTGCTATTGTCAACTTGATGTTATATTTCATGTCCACGAACATGTTTCTGTCACTACATAGATGTGTATAGAATCAGTATTAGCCCTTATCTGTCTCATTCTATCACAACAGTTGATGTTTTATCTGACTCTAGTATAAGTCGTGCAATGACAATTTAGTTATCATCAAGTTATCCATTGTAAATAAAGATGGTTAGTTTAACATTTTAAATATATCATCGTTAATAATTGTTTAACTTGCAAATGAAATATATTTTTGGTCGTTGTGTTCAGAATGTTTGCATCTTCACTAGGATCATTATAGGCCAATGCCTTGATGAGCACACGATTGGCAAACCATATAATTGTTTTTGATATTAAAATTTAAATTTATATTCATTATGCGCTGGTCTTCAATACATGCCTGTTAAGTGATCATAAATGTAAAGTTCGTATTTAAATGCAGTTTTTACGAATAGAAATCATTTGTGAATTGATCTCTTTGTTATCTTTATTTGTTATAGGTTTTTTATTTTTCGATTTTAATTCTTCGTACAATGATTTTGTTATTTTAATGTACGAATTGCCTACGACTTAATACAATCCATTTCTTTATAAACTCAAGTTTATAATTATATTTCATGTAATAATCATACAAACCTAGCCTTAATGGAATATATTTGTGTTTTAATTCTAATGGCTTGAGTACCAATATACATTGTCTCTGTCACCATCATACAGGGTTATACTTTGAACTGTAGGTCTGTCTTATTTTAAACGTTTCGTTAAATCTAGCCGTAATTTAGCAAAATAAAACTAAGTTTAATCGAACTGATCATCTTTATATATGTTTCCACTGCATTGAACAATGTATACAAACCATTTGCAGGCAATTTTGCTTTGGTGTAGCAATATAATGATATCGCTACACAGTCCTGAAAATATGGTGATCTGGAAAAGGAAACTTATGACACATATATTACGGAAATATTTCACTACAGATGCGAATACTACCAAGAAACTAAGAGCTACTTGTGTAACTGCTATTTCTAAAGTTACCACAATTGATAATTTTCTCCTGATATATGTTAATCAAAATAACCATGTAGTAAAAATAATATTTGGTTGCGTTTGACTCATTTTAGTAGCAAGCGTAAACGCAGTTTGTAAGTACAAGATTAAGCGCATTTTGCTTTTAATGTCCTTTGTGATAAATTAAATATGGCTGAACGGTTGATGGAAAAGTAAGCATTGAACCATCCACGGCTTTATTAGGAGCCAAAGAGATGAAACTAATGCATTATATCGCAGAGACCATAATGGTTGACTCCGTGTGCTAGGTCATGCTTTTAAATAATAAATAATCGGTAAATATGGTGTTGGAACGCCAGTAGTAGAGAACATTCTACAATTGATCCACGCTTGCATTGAAACCAGAGTCATTAAATTATTTGCATCAGTGCTTGCTTTTTTGACATTTAATTCATAAAATATAAATTTTGCAAACGTGTTAGAGAAGATGCGAACTATCCATAAATGAAGCAGAGTTACATTCAAACCCTGAAATGTAAAATTTATGATTTCTTTGAAATGATAATTAGTTTGTGATAACCCAAAATTACGATAGAAACAAGCCATTGTATCAGTCTCCAGAGCATATTCACGTAGAGGATTACATAATACGAACAGACTCCATGTTAAAGATTTAGCAAAGGCATGTCCAACATTCATCCTGTCAAAAAGAGAATAAAGTCATGTCTAAAAGGAATTATTTGACATTCAGATACCAATACTTAATCTATTTAATTATCTGGAAACTGGAATTATAGATCACAACTTCATGCTAAAACAAGCTTACCAGCAGTAGGGTATACATGGGTATGTGTATACGTGTAACAGTTATACTGGCGTAATTTTCATTGCAACTCCCAGCATTCATTTGCGTACAATATTACATTAATTATATGCGTTTATTTGATTACTCTGAGTCATCCAGATACACCCTGATATGCTTTTGAGTCGTATCCATGGGCAACTTCATCAAGATATAAGTCAAGTGTGAATGTGACATAAATAACAGAATCCAGGCAATCCGGAAATAAAATTCATCTTAATCACGAAAATAAATGTTGAAGGAGATATTAAACTTTTAGTCCAAGAAAGGTCAGACTCATTATGATGTCACGACAATTATGCCACTCCTTGGTCATTAATCGGGTCAGAATATATTTGTCTGCACAGATTATACTCATATTTCAGGGCTACAATCCCCACTGGTTCTATTTTGATATAAGCAAGGCAGGCAAAGACTGGACGTCTCATAAATCCACTTGATATTTAATAAGATAACATGCAAAAACAAAGCGTCATGAAAATACAAAAGGATATTCATTTTAAGGCGTATGGAAGTCCTCCAGTATCACACACTTGATTGTTTTATGGTTAGACGTAATCCGGTAATTAAATGCTTATTTATTATTGTCTTCTGTATTCTAGGAATAAGCCCCTCAGTACATACATATTTAGCGACGCCTCCACAACTCTAAGCATAAGCCTCTAAGTACACACACACATTTAGGGAATGTCTGCAGTATTCTAGGAATAGGCCCCTCGGAACATACATATGTAAAATTAAATGTGCATAGACCCGCCATCTCTATACGACATCTATGCAGTTGAAAGTAAGATAGTGAGTGAAGAAACGAAATTCCCTAGGTCATTCGTGCAAATATTATAAAGTCAAATCATGTGTATACATAATTAAAAAAATACAAAGATTGTGTTGATGATGGCCACTTTCGTGACTTTATTTTGAACATGAATGACATGTAGTGAACCAAAATCGTTTGATATGTATTTACAGCAAAACATAAATATTTGAAAATGGTCCATAAAGGAAACGTGCTAAGAAATGGAAGAATGAGACGTACCGTATAGTACAGAATTTATTTTTTTTCATGCAACCGCCATAAACAAAAATGTGATAAACTGAACGGGTTCAAAATTAAACTAGGTATTTATAGCAATATAACTGTTCGAACAAACTATATCAATTAAAGGTGCTAAAAATTGAAGCACTGAGACAAGCAGCATTACAAAACAATGAGACTGTAGAAGCTGTATATCATTGTAAAAGAACAAATTTCATATCATAATCCAAAAAAATAGCATACAACATTTACATACACTGAGGTATGATGGGGTGGAGGAGGTAAAAACGTAGTGATCGATGGATATCATTGTGGCTCTTTCCATGAAAATATTTGTTATTAAAACTCTTGAAATCGCATAATAATGAGCCACCCACGATGGTTTCCATCCTAAACAGAAGATACATATATCAGAAGTTTTCTAGCAACAAGGACAATATAAGTAAATCTACTGTGTTTAAATATATTAGCGTCTGGCATTTTAAATGAAATATAGCTTGTTAGTCAGAAGTGCTTCTTTACAAAATTGAAAATGCATGTTTGCGATAATGAGAGCTCTTGATACAGAACCTTACTTAGCTTCCTTAACGTGTCGTTCTCAACAGGCATATATGAAGGACACTATATGGTCGGAAATATAATCTATTTTTATATGACCTTTATCATTGTATCATTTTCAAGAAGCATGTGCCTGATAAGAATAATGAGTCAAAAATATAAATATATAATTATATAACTTCCTTGTCGCACTGCTAACTTCCTTGTCGCATTGTTGTCAAGTGCCATGTATAAATGAAAATTGTTACGACCCTGTAGTTAAATTTCATGTCTGTTAAGATTTGTATGTTTTCTATTTTATTTCTGTTTAATTTTTGTTACATGTTTATATAATTAAATGTAATTATTATTATGGTGATGATTATGTTCGCAGAGTCTGATATTTTGTTAAAAACATCGTGTTTATTTACAATGTAAATGTGACTCGCGTAAGCAGTATTTTTGCATCACGGTTTTGTCATATTAAATAAACATTCGGAAATAGCTATGTAAATGATTGGTTGTGACCGAGATCATTTCTAATTATACTTGTTTACGCATTGTATAGAGTTCGAAATCGCCATATCTCCAGCGTGCGTGTACGTGAACTTATGTTCTCATTTCAGTTTAAATACTCAGTTACTTGTAATAAATAGTCAGTCATAGTCGAGAGTCATACTTTAACATCTTAGTCACATCTTGTACAGTTTCTAATACCTTGAGAAAAAGATACTCCTGTAATGGAACGAGTTGTTCGTTCGTACATATGAAGAATGACGTATTTTGTTATGAGGATAGTTAATCTTCGTCTACCTTCTAAATAATAATTATTTTCTCTGGAGATATACACAACTGGTTTTGGATAAAGACATTTGCTGAAATTATTTCTAAATTGGAACAGAACAATGCAAATTGTGAGTCACAGTAAAAATTCTGGACATTTGTGTTAGTCTTCGTCAGACGTCATCATCCGCCATCTTGGAACGGAAATGAGATTCAGACTATGTCGATTTAGAACTGTTTATTCACGGGACGTATGTGTTTTGATAATTTTAAGACAATATTTTGGCTCTTCTTTGTAAATCGAAATTCTTGTTTCATATTTTTACCTTATCACCGTGTTTTCATGAGGAAATAAAATATTGTTTGTTAAAATTTACAAAGCTTGTTGTATTTGCTCTTTTTTGTGTTGCTTTCAACGATCCGATACGTAACAAAGAAAACTGGGGGCTCGTCATATCATCTTCACAACACAAATAGTTTAATTTTGATTGACAGGAAATACGAATTCACAATGAAAGCAACACTCTTAATTAAATATTCTGTAATTAGCACTGTTTTTCCTTTAATAGCAAACCTAACATATAATAATGAAAAAAAATTGAAGAACATTCCATATGTATCACAGGCCTGAGATATTGAATTTTCTCACCAGATAAAACTATATTTTTAGAACGTACAACGGAAATTAGAGGATGATAATGTTCAGTTGATCCAAGATTCGCAGGTGTATTGCAAATAATCAGACTATGCGAAGAGATAAACTTAGTTCTTTTTTGATTTGTATAAAATCTCTAGTCGAAATACTTGTTTTTTTTTCGCAGTTTGTTATATGTTTTTGTGAAGTGTATAATGCTACTCCATTGTTAATGGCTTTGAACTCAAATCTAGTATGAAGCAATTCTTAAAGAATTCATCGGAATCTAAATAAGTTTGGGACCCTTTTCATTGATTTCTTAAATCAATGATAAATAAAAATTAATATCACAATAACGACACGGAATTTAAAACTTTGTAGAAAAGAAATTCTCTCATAAAAATTAGCTACATGTATTTTCTGCGTAGCTAACTTATAACGACTTAAACTTACTCAATATTTCTTTTTCATCATCATCATCATCTTCGTCGTCATCTTTGTTGTCGTCGTCATAATCATGAACATCGTCATCAAATTACAAGAATCTAACATATTAATGCAGGCATAAAATTATATAAATGAAATGAAGATGGAGCTCTTTCTTTATCCTAACTCTTGTTAGTCAAAGTTTAGAGCTATTTCTTGGAGAACCGTTGTTGCATAATCAGACCCGTTCTGATTGGTTTGACACATGTAGTTTTTTGAGCTTAAAGCTGTCAACAGTTATGAAAATTTCCAAACAGCACATGATGTTTGACATAGATTCCTGTTTAAGATGCTTATTTTATAAGTATTTAGTATTGCAATCACTATTTATAATGTAAAACTAACGATTATGTACGGTCCGCTGAGTGCATACCTTTGGAAACAGTGTGAACATTGCCTTTGAGCGTTGTATCGGAATCAGTATCCTATAAAGTATCCTATGAAACAGGAAAGCAATAAAATATTTTTTCGTTGCGAAAATAATAAAACATTGGCATTCAGGAAGAGATATGCTGATTCAAAATACATAACTTTCAGTGTCTCGTAATGAAATACTAGGAGGTCAAAATTTTGATATTTGTACTTCAAATTGTTACAGTTTCAATACAAGATTCAGATGAACTATTCTCTGCAATGATGGAAATTTGCATGCAGCTGAAACCATTTACAATTAGAGCCCATATGACATTGATTGCTGAGATTTGTAAAGTATCAACTATATTGGTTTTACGCGTTCTTTGTCTTCCCTGCTTACCTCAACCGCTCCGGTGGCTTAGTGGTTAGAGCGTCCGCCTCAGATGCTGGAGGTCGTGGTTCGACACCCCAGCCGAGCCATACCAAAGACTTAAAAAATGGTACTAACAGCTGCCTCGCTTGGCGCTCAGCATTTAGAGGTTAGTGTTAGGACTGGCTGACATGGTGTCAGGGTAATGTGACTAGTTGGGACATCATGCCACATGTGTGCTGGCATGATGCCACAGTGTTAGACATCACTATAAACTGTCACACTGCAGACATCAGAGAGATATTACTGAAAAATTGTTAAAACGACGTTCAACATCTAAATCACACACACACACACACACACACACACACACATGCTTATCTATCTTTAACGTTTCCTAATAAATTACCCGTATGATTTTTTGTCTGTTATTTCATTTAATTTGATGCTTATGAAAATAAAAACATGACATTTGCACTTAATACTACAATCAAAAACTTTAAATTGAAAGGTTATTTTTCTAGATCACGTACCGTTCAGAATTCAGTATTCGTAATCATGTCATTGTAAATCTGAATGCGTCACATATATTCTATATTGGTATACATGATTACAAGAGTGAACATTAATTTTATGATTTTATTTATTTGAATTTTCATTCGTGATATTATAATTAATTTTTCCAAACACTTTAAGCTATATCAATTATATTCTAATTGAATTTATACTAAGAATGGTATTGTGCTGTGTGTGTATAAGTACGTGTGTAATTTGGCATTTTAAGGTAGCTTTGCCAATTGTCTAGTCGTGTGGCAGTTTATAGTGTTGTCTAGCACTGAGGCATCATGCCACATACATTTAGCGTCATGTCCCACCCAGTAACATTATCGTGATACCAGACCGACTAACCTATTAATCCTGAGAGCCTAGCGAGGCAGCTGCTAGCACCAATTTTACAAGTCCTTGGTATGACTCGGCAGGGATTCCATCCCGCGACCTACCGCATCCGAGAGGTACACTCTAGTCATTTTGGCCAGAAGAATTGTACATGAATTGAATAACATGCAATACGACATAAATCATACTGTCGTTATAATAGGCACATTAATTGCAGTGAGCACACTCCATAAACAAATCGTAAAGTCTCAGGTGCATTTCATTAGGAAAATATCCAGTTGTTTTTCATTATAAGGATAAAGTAGAACGAAACTGCAGCAATCATAATGTGTACAATCACAGCAACAACAGCTATGTATATTTTATACAATCGCTTATAATAGCTAAGATCTTGTTAACGAGCAGTATATTCAGATGGATAACCCTTTAAAAATACCGAAAGTGTTGTCATGCATTATGACCAAAAGAGTTTGTATTACCTCTTGACTCAATCTAAATTAGAAGAAGACGAGCATTGGTTACTTTATTGTTAACCCTGTAACCAGACCGCAAATGAAATGATGCCATCATAAGACGTAAAATGGGACAAAAACAGTGAATGCGCGACAAGTGTGGCTGTACACAACAACAAATGTGCCATAAACATGTCTGTCTTATCTTTTCCAGTTTAACAATTGTAGAGCAGACAATATCTGAATTATTTTGTTTAGATTTGTATCCGTGGAGTTTCCAAGTATTTTTATATTTTCTCTAATTTATAATATTATAATCAACATAATTATTTTATATATGTAAGGAATTTTACATCAATATAATTTACAATAGTTTTATCTCAGTATCAATTATACAGCTCAATAAAGGAAATCAGTATGCATTACCAACGTTATTAAGGATTGAAAACCGATGGAATCAAGATTCGTGTTGGCGATGATGTTGTGACTGAATTGTTATACCCATGTTAAGAATAATACACAACATTGTTTGAAAGAACATATTAATTGTTAATGATTTCTGAAACCGCATTATGATTTGGACGATAGGGGTTTTACTTTGTAATTACTTTGACTCGCTAGATAATGTATAAATCCTAGCTCTTTGATGTTACTCACCTCGCGTAGATTACCAATTTACATCTAGACAGGCTAGACAATACACGCATAATCCTGGAAAATATATGGTCTTACTAGGGCTTTTTAAGAGCACTTCAGGGCAGAGTTTATGTAAAATTAGATATGCTCTACTCTTGAACAAGTAGTCGTAAATAAATAAATAAATAAATAAATAAATAAATAAATAAAAAAAATAAACTGATATATTTAAAAATAAACGGTCAAAGCAAACACAAACGCACAAAAAAGAATAAACAAAAAGACCTGCTAATTTTGTCAGAGGAATACATTATGGCTGCAATCAAAACAAACCAACAGCTAATACCGACCACGCAGAGTAGACAGGAATTCCAAAAGCTAACTAAACTGTTTGTGAAAGAGAAGATAACAATGGAAATATGTGAATGTTCTTTTAAAGATTTAAACTGTACAGTCAACGTTAATGTTTATGTTTTGTCTCTTACTGACAGTATAAAGGTAGAATTTATTAGTTTATCACATAATGCCCTGCTATATCTGTAAATAACTAAGCGAATAAAGGGGAAAATTATTATAAAGAGGTCATACATTGTCAATAATAAATTAAATTAAAAGAATAGGCAATTACCTTCCAGATGATCAAAACGTCTTGTCACTAATTTATAGCTATAATTGTGTTAGTTTTTATTAGTTTGTCAAGTGAAATATTACGTCAATGTAAATGCAAATTTAAATACAAGATTACCTTTAAAGGTTAAAGTTACCACATTTACACGTAGAACAATAATGGCGACGTCCAAACAGAAAACCGGAGAGGAACAAATTTCAGCTCAAAGTTTCTCCGCCGACAAATGAGAAGAAATTGGTCATAACAAATGATATCTTTGGACTAAAACGTATTCATATATTACGTATATGTCTATATCTATAAGTCAACATATATATGTGTATATATTATATATATATATATATATATATATATATATATATATATATATATATATATATATATATATATATATATATATATATATATATACACAAACGCAATCAAATTATATTACGAACATGCAAATATATGTACCGTATGAACAGTTTCGAAAACTTCAGAAAATGTCTGGTAGTAAATGTACATTTACATTAATTAACATTGTTTCAGTTATAATCATTCCTTAAAAACTCCATTTGTTAATACTAGCAAAGAATATTGTAGCTTTTTATTCGATAATTATATATTTATTCGTCAGCTACTTTTCTTAATGACCGTGGAGCTATTTTATGCATTCACGGAAATGATACCTTTGTTGAAATAAAATGAACAGATTTTAATTATCACATGTTGATGTTTAAGGTTATATTTAGGATTTGTATTTCAAATCTAAAGCAAATCTTTTCCTTCCATATCTCTCTCTCTCTCTCTCTCTCTCTCTCTCTCTCTCTCTCTCTCTCTCTCTCTCTCTCTTAATCTTAATGCATCGTAATGCATCTTAAGTGTGTTAGAGATGTACAGCAATGACCTAAAATGTTAATGGTGAGTGTGGAAACATTGAGCTCAAACCCATGCTTTAAGAGCCTTCCTTCTCTTCCTCCAGGAAAGAATAGCTCCTATTATTTTAGACAACTCGTGAATAATCGTTTTCTTGTTAGCAAATCTATGCAGCATGATTTCCAGTGGAATATATCTGCTCAGAGTGGTGAATTTAATATCAAATTAATTCAATAGGCAGATTCGGAAACGAATTTTCAAACCTTTATTATTCGTGCATCATATATGTTGAACGCGGCCTTACTCAATTATGCTGAAAATCTAGTAATGTTTTAAGAACAAGGTTACTAGTTGAAAGATATGCGTAATATAAAGACAAATTAAAACTATAATTTTAAGTTGTGTGAACATTTTTAATTCTGCTACAATTGCTTTGTTTAGGTCATATTAAGAAACGAATCTGGACGGATGGACTAAGGGCAAATCCTTTTACATCTGCTTGTCAAATATGTCAGGTTCTTGTAAGGATTTATCGAAGAAAAGAAACACGAATAAGAGCTACGTATACTAAATTTGTACAATCAAAATGTCTTTGCTTTGTCGAAGAAAAGTCACCGATGTGGTTGGTACACGGAAATCATTCTAGAAACTAAGATGCAATAACGGCTTCAAGACAGAGTCAACGCATTGTCTTATAAATCTCGGGTACATACCCTGGTTAAAAGATTATTTATCCATGCAAACGCAACATTTTCCAACTTTGTTGTTATGTAAATAGGAACAGAAATTCTGTAGCACTCAGGAAAACAGAAATCGTCTTTTGTTGTTTGTCTTCACCATATTTGATAGTGTTTCAAAGAAAGCTACACGATACTATACGAAAAATCTGGATTTTGTTAGATTGTGAACTCATATTTCTTAAGAAATACGTTACTGGAAAACATGCTTTTGTGAGTTTGGAACCACGTTTCCATATAAATATAACAAATAATGGGACCATGATTTTTTACAGTAAGCAGTGCTTGCTCGTAGTTTAACTCCATATATCTATACTTTATTTTCATCGATAGCAGACATCAATAGAGAAACAAAGCAGTCTCCGAACTTTAATCATGCATTTGTGGAGGAACCTTGATAAGCCGATCATGAGAAGTCAATATTGTATTAGTTTAAAGGAAAATAGAAAATGTTAAATCAAGGATGACAAATTCCTAGCTTTAACTAGCTAATATATATATATATATATATATATATATATATATATATATATATATATATATATATATATATATATATATATATATATATATATATATATATATATATCATATGATTTGACCTACTGGTTTGAGATATTTGAGATAAATTCCATATCGCTTACACAATGCAGCGGCGTGACGTTAAGGTACCGTTATATAATCTTGAACGTAAATAGAGGAAATTACTTACGCAATATTAAAACATGTAGCATGAAAGAACCATTTGTAATTTCCCAGTTAAACCTATTTCATGGCTTGCGATTGTGCTTATTAATTTAATGCTGAAAAGTTTTAGTTATTTCGGTTCAATATTTAAAATGCAGCTTTTCTTATGACAATATTATCTTTTAACTGTATTAAGTCGTGGAATATATAAAATAACGGATTTTGGACGTTTTTCTGTGAAACATGATTTTGTTTTCAAATTAACACTATCAAAAAAACGACAATAAATTTATAGTGATGCCAAAATAATATTTGATCATTGTTACAAAGTCTCGCTGAATGTGTTTTATAGAATTATTCGAAGGTCTTCGCTCCTCTCAGTGTCTTAGTCATGTGATGTTGTGATAGCAAGACATGGCCAAAGTCCTTAAGTGTCATGTACACGTCGGTCTATGATCAGGTCTGGACGTTTATCGACGTCAAACGTCTGTATCGTGATCTTCATAATATTGATTCGGATCTTCTGATCAGAGTTTTTCTCCATAAAGATGTCAAAAACTTTGATGAGCACAATCGTACGGTTCGCACGGGCTTGAAGAAATGGGCAACATATTCCTTTCATCCTATCCACGCCAGTTGATATCTCCATCAGATCCATGATAGAGTACTGCCTATTTCGTATCATTTAATGTTTATTTCGTGTTAAAGATGCAATCATAAATTGTCATTTTGGTTCTGTCTGGCAATTCAATTGTCTTGGCAACCGGAAACCGTACTGATAAAATCGACCATTGTTCTAAACTGACTTATGTTCTATTTTTGTTCGCAGTGACTACCTCGAAAATATTCGTTATCAATGGCTTCCTCCTCACTGTTGGATTATTCGTCCACTGGGTTCAAATATCAAAATTAACAAGAAATCATCGTCTTCTTTCATGTAGTTATATCGCATTATATGGGACTGCATCATCGTCTGATACTAGCAAGGGAGAAGGTGGTCTGGATATAGAAACTCTACCAAAGTATTCTTTATATAATCGGTTTAAACAAACAATTATTGTTTATTTAAACAGTAATTTACCGTGCAGTTAAGAGTTTAATGTTGGTTTTACTTAAAGGGCCACCAATAACACATCAGATGCATTTTTAATGCTATATTTTGAAACATGGACAATCTTCAATGGAATGGTATGATGTTCGTGTATGGGAGTCAGGTAAGAATGTAATTCTAGCAGATATTTCTCAAGAAGTTGCAGCTGTGATAAAACCTCCTTTGAGTTTGTCCACTCTTAAATGTTCAGATGGGATATTCAAGGCATGAAGACTGATATCCATTGACAGTGTGGTCCTCTGAAAAAATTTGTCAGTATAATCGATATGTGGGGCATCCATCTAATTATGTAGACAGGAAACGATCGTGATATTCAATTATAGGAAAATTTTAAGCTTGGTCGTACCAAATGTTATGGATACGAAAGAAAGCAATGGCGTTGAATTAAACTGTTTTCTTTCTAAAAAAAGTAGTTGCATCACACTTCTGTAGAAATGCTTATCCATGGTATAGTGAATTGGTTGTCGACGTCAATTATCCATGTCTGAAGTAATCAACATGTACGTTGTAGATGTTATTGGCATATAGATACTACTACTACTACTGCTACTACTACTACTACTACTACTACTACTACTACTACTACTACTACTACTAACCTTTTGCAAATGAGGATAACACATCTGGTCATGAGAGAAATATGATCCTCAATTTTGTAACGATTTATTTTACACAAATGTCACTGGAACAAATGCTGGTATGCTCTTACATGTTTTCACTCATATTCAAAATAATATATGTAACTATAGTGGAAAATAGGTGTATATACTAATAACATAGTATTCAGTAGTGTTATTTACATAAATATAATGAAACATACACATATTTCTGGACACTGTGACAAAAATCTGTATTAAGAGGCCTAAAATTTTATTTCAGCTGGTCGAGAAAGAATTTCGTTAATGAGGTTTTAACGAAGCAATTAATATGACGTGAACCAAGTAATTAAGTTTGAAGAAAGCTGGCATCTTTCTTTTATAAAGAACGTCGTATAGTCAACTAAATCGAATGTTGTTTATTGTTCTTGTTTAAATCAGTTACAAATGCGTCAGTAACGTCGCCGGATTCGATCGCTAGTCAATACCTTTCGTCAATGCAGTTGACATGAACTTTTTTGTGAAAACCTGAGCTATTTCTTGTTAAGCTATCTGAAAAGACGCTTGTTGACGTATTTTTCAATAACGTGTGAAAGAACATACAAAACAAATATGGTCCGATAGTTGGATGTGTTGTTCTTTTAAATTCTCTTATAAATGTACGTTCCTTTTGATAATTTAAATGTCTCTGGAAATTTACTGGAAGATGAACTGCAGTAATTATTTATTTCTATTAATAAGATGTTGAAAATGATAGGATTTGTATAACTAGACCCATCAATTGCTTGGGAAATGTTGTTGGCTATTTTGGGAGATAGTAGTTAAAAGGAAGTTCAGATGATTCAAAATGTCGTGAACAACAATGCAACTAGTGTCAGTAACTAGAAGTATTGGTTTCGTTAAAGTTAGTTTTCTCGAGCAACGCCAGACGAATCTATTATCGGTATTAGAAGCGATAACTTGTTTGCAAGGAGCGTTTAAGTTTTGAGTTTCATCCCCCATAAAAAGGTCAATAAATTTATGATAGCAGTTTCCTTTACGTTACACCTCCGCGATTTCACGAGTATTCCTTTCATGAAGACTGTTTATTTAGAATAATAAGAAAAATAGTTGCTGATAGGTAAGTCATAGTCCAGGTCTTTGCAATATAAAGTTAATAAGATAATATTTTGAAATAGGTGAGACTGAAAATCATTTTCTTCAGGTTATTTAAATATCCGTATTACATATTACATATTGGAGTGTGAATTATTTTTTTCATGACGCTCTATTGCTACGAGTCGCACATATCATATAATGGTCACTAATGGTACATTAATGTCTTTGAGGTTGTCAGTGTTGATTTTATAGATGTGGTGGATAAGGATAGAGAATAGGCTTTTACTATTATAGGAACATTGATTACCTGTCCAAGATCGTATAGTTGCTTCATATATGAAGCTTTGTAGTGTTAGTATCAGATATAAAATCAATATTAAAGTCTGACAAGAAAATTGTTTCCTTGTTAAAAGCTAAATTGATATCGAGTTAGAGTTTAAATTTGTCAGTCCATGACTAGAGGGCTAGATGAAGTTTGAAGGTCGTTAAGCAGATGTAAATAGATTTGATACTAAAAAAACTTAATTCGATTGATATTGGTTATGTAACGGAAATATAGAAATCACTTTCTCCTATAAGTTATGCAGTTTAAAACGTTCCTGACTAAGCCTTTTGCCATGTTGTGGCGTCAATTTTATATTTCGATTTGAAATTTGCGAATATAAATAGCACCGTTAGGTACATAGCAACAAAAATGTTTTACATGTTCCAATTACTTCATGATTGGATTCATTTAGTATCGTAAGTCTTTGTTCATCGATAGTTAATGAGATGTATCTTACACTATGGTTTATAAGTTGATACTTTTCGTTTTCAAGCCAGAAGGTGTACAATGTACAATATGCTCTTGTTTTAATCCTTGTATAATCGAGGACATTGATATTTGTTTTTGTAAGCTACAATAAAAGACATAAAACAGTGTGAAGTAAAGTAAGAAGTTATACATTGGACGGGAAGATAATAAAAATCAACAAGAACCTGATAGTGTTTTGGACAGAAGTACATGTATTTTGATTGTAAATAGATTGAGGTTCCAACTGTTCATAAGTACATGTAGGTACAATGTCTGCCATTTCATACAGCCTAACTTCTGTAACTTTTATGTTGCCTAGCCTAGTATTGCGCGTTACGGTTCTGACTGGTAGATTTTGGTTTGAATACAGGCGTCCAATTGTGAATTTTTTTCAATACGTTTGCTGTGTGTGAGTCTCTCAGATGTAACATGTCAGAGTTATAGTGGATGTTAGCTGATTTGACAGTAGCAAAACTGAAATCAAGTTGGTTACTTATTCCTTATTCCTTATTCACGATTAAATAAGGAATAAGTAACTAGTTTCTTATTCCCAATTCAAACAGTTTTACATACATTTAAATACTTATTCCTTATTCATACCAATATTTTTTATTTATTCATTATTCCCAATTCAATATTTAATTGGTTACCACTTAGTTAATGCAGATCAAAGCTTTATGGGACTAGCATTGGTGTAATTCTGACCTGGTCGGATAAATAAGAGTGTTATATAAAGCTGAATATAGACAGATCACAGACGATACGTAGGAATGGTTTATGATATTAATAGGACTACGTGTTTAGTATTTTGATATAGAAATAATTACCTGTGTTAGGCATTTTTGTCATGTCTTGTATGCATGGCGTTAGGAATTAGTATTCGTGCTCGTAATTGGATCGGATTCCTGAATAGAAACTATCAAACGTTGCAATCAACATCGCTTAGGTACGGGTTTAATGCGTACTAAGTATTCATAAATTTGATCCACACTGAGCGTGTTTTATACACCCGCTCGTATCCTAGTTTACCCAGTTCCAAGGACATCTAGACCACAGTCGATGTCAACTGAAGGCTTCATAAAGCTGTATATACTTGAAATAATTATTCTCTAAGCACATTATGAACACGAAAGTGAAATCTCCAATTTCACATTTGTATGGTGATTTGTGTGGTTTCACGTTTACTAGAGTTATTAGTAAGCTTAACGAATCCGAAAACTATTAATTCGCACGATGCACAGCAGGACGCGACACAAACATCTAACGCAACTAATTAATAGTATCTCAAATTACCATTTGTGTTTGCCCACCAATATGCTAACACCTTCATACACAGTCAGGAATTTGTCTCTAGTCTGCTTCATATAACTGGCACCAAAGAACACTCATATTTCTCTTACTGGGTTAAAACAACGCCAATGCTTGCCATGAAGAGCTTTTAATCTTCAATAAGTAAGCTATAACCAATTGCTTATTGAACTGTGAATAAAGAATGAATAGCCAAATGTATGTAGCATTAGCTGAAACGTGAATAAGTAACTGATTTCTTATTCAACCAATTACTTATTCCTTATTCATTCTGGAATAAGGAATAAGTAACCAACATGACGTCAATAGTAGCAAACAAGTGTGGGAGTGAGATAGAAAATGCAACGATCTGCCAATATTTTTCAAATATTTATTATATTGCGTCCGATCTTGAAATAAAGAGCTAGATACAACGCCCATATCTAATTGGACGAGGAAATGGTTGATAAGGGATTTTATTTAATTTCAAACTGATTTAAGCTCAGAACTATACATATCAACAACATTTCTTCAAACGTGGAAATACATTTTCAGTTCAGTTTTGAAACTGAAATGGTGTCACTATAATATTATATCACATGTTTTTTTTACGCGAAAGTCTCCTGATGTTGATTCTTTTTTTGAAAGTTGATCCTTTAATTAGGTTTGTTTTTTTTGTGTGGCAAGCAGCATAACTAAATCGATTTTGATCTATATGAGTCTCGTCGTAAGTTACTTAAGTGTGAATTAAATTGTCAGTTTTGATTTGCCCCAGACAGTATGAATAGAGGTCTTATCGTGTTCCGACTTTAGATATTTTATATCCTTTCTATTTTATTAAGTTGTGTGTTTTGTTTAGTAACGCAGCTGCTTTCGTACTTGTATAATATTTAGCACCAAAGATTTGCTGTTTGATTTCCTTAAGCTGCATTGAAGTTAATTCGTCATAAGCATCCATGCATTTAGTAATGCTGGGTATTTAGTAGTTTACGCTTACAAAATTTCATTCTATATTGATCGGCAGAGTCCGTATTTGGTTCAAAATTAACTTGTACACATTTGTAATAATTTATTATAGCATGAACTTTTCAAGTCCATAGGCATTTTTTATGTCACGTACAGAGCCACAATCCTGTTGAGTTTGTTTTGCTAATACCATTACAAGTATCATGATACTAAGAAATGAAATTGTTACACGTTGTCAAGGTTTCAATATATTTGTTTGATATGGCCATTTCTTTAGAGTCAGAAATACAAGTATTTTAATTTCCAGCTTTAGCTATATGCGATTATCAAAAGTTTTTGTCTAGACGCTGCTTGAATTTATATGTGCATATTTATTTTGTGTTACACTGTCGTACACAATGATTGATTCATTATGTTGCATATTTATCATTTTTTAAAATATACATCCATGTTATTTCTACCTGATTCATCGTCATTTAGATTTAAAATAGTGATATCATTTTCCCTGACTTTGCAAGATCGAGTGATGGAAAGGGTTCATCATATCTGCATTTCACCTGCAGGAAAAATCAGTTGTTTCCTCTGTTTTTGAGCTTTCAAACGCGTTCCCATATTGTTGAGTACGTTGCTAATGGAACAAGGGGCACTTTCATGGCATTGTTTGTTATATTTGATAAATGAATACACATCTCGGTACAAATCAGCATCAGTAAACAGAAAGGTCATTGATCAGGTATATATATATATATATATATATATATATATATATATATATATATATATATATATATATATATATATATATATATATATAAAGCACTTCTAGAAAGCATGCAATATAAATGAGTGGTATATTGTTAGTAGTATATAAGGTAATTTGCACTTTTCTAGAATGTCTACTGTCCACAATGATGTAATGATGAGTCACCTTTCCTAGTTGTTTAAATTCAACATACAATATAGTTCGCTCGGTAAGTTAAGCTATATCCTTTGTTGAACGTAGAAGTGTGTTTGTGTGTTTTGAATTTTTAACGTAGCTTTTTAAAACATTCAGTTATATCGCTACGTTGTCTGCATTGTGGCAGTCTATAGTGATGTAACACTGGGGCATCATGCCGCAGACATATAGCATGATGTCTCACCCATTGAAATTATCCTCAACAGTCGTAATACTAACCTCTTAATGATGTCCTGTTTGTACTATTTTTATAAGTCTTAGGTACGAGTCGGTATATGCTAGAAACCTCAACCTCCCACACCCGAGACAGACACTTTAACCACTAGGCCATCGGTACGGTAATGAATATAGAAGACCTCCTTTGTTCAGGTTAGAAAAACTCAATACTGTTTCCGATAAATTTAAAACGTAAACCAAAACATACAAGTTAATTGAGTATTAAGACTGAGAGTTAATCATATAATAATTTATTTCTTCGACATTTAGGTGGTGTAGTGTTAAAAAGAATGACTATAATTATGCTTTTTCGTGCAACAAATAATATTATTCTGAATCCAACACATTTTAGACTTACATACCCGTTCTATTTTTGTTTTACCCTTTATGTCACTGATATGAACCGCATGTGTGGATAGTTTAGCCAATTTGCATTAATGTTAAGCAATAGGTCTAACATGTGTAGAATTTCTATAAAATAATAGGAATGACGACCAGTATAAATGAATAATATTATATGTTGTTAATCATGCTTTAAGTGATATATGTATAGTTACACTTTACGAGATGAGTGAGTCGACAAGTGGGAATGACTGACAATCTTAGCATTGTATTATCTCTTATGCTGACAATCTAAAACAAATAAGAAGTACATAAAGGAAACACGCAAGTATATATATATATATATATATATATATATATATATATATATATTATATATGGATGCATACATACATGGATACATACATATTGAAATATCAAACACAGCCATACACAGATAAATTACTAGTCTAGATATGTTATTAAAGCTTTATTGATGTAGCTATAGATGTGAATTTCTGTGCTCCCTCAGACCGAAGGATGAATTTAATTTCCGTACATTGTGTTAATGCCATACATGTCACCCACTTCCTTTGCAAAATATCTTTTTGTCAAGGATAGAAACCTTGTCATTATGCACTCAGCAGCCTATCACTCCCATTAAATGCACTCTTCCGTGGCAGGATACACGAAATATCTCATTAGATTGCAGTATTAAGTAGTAACATCCTTATTAGAACAATTTGCCTTTGTTTCGTAAAGTGTAAAAATTACTTTCGAGAGCCTATGTTATTTATTTCACAATTGACCGTTCTGTTGCCACGTAGTAATGATGGAAATGTGGAGAGTTTTCATATCTTAACGAATAAAACATATCACAAATATAGCTTGGCCGCATTGATTAAATCACGATTGGCAAGGCTGGGTCAGAAATCATGTTCTTGTGTCATACGTTTGCCTGATTCAAACCATTACTTTGTTAGTGAGTCGAGCACATGTACACCAGCATACATTAATATCATATTATGATGTTAGTGAGTCGAGCACATGTACACCAGCATACATTAATATCATATTATGATGTATCATAGAATCATACTGTGCAAACATATATAAATGTAATGAATGTTCATTAATAAAAACGGGGATACTTTATATTTTCAAAATTTGCTGATTTCTGATAATAATAATAATAATAATAATAATAATAATAATAATAATAATAATAATAATAATAATAATAATGTTACTTATTGTTTTTGATAAATTATATGCACGAGAAAGTCTGTGTTGATCGTGATGGCTTCAGCTGTGTCATCATTCATGGGCAGCTTCCACAACTTCATGCTCTCTCTCTCTCTCTCTCTCTCTCTCTCTCTCTCTCTCTCTCTCTCTCTCTCTCTCTCTCTCTCTCTCTCTCTCTCTCTCTCTCTCTCTCCTTGGATGTTAGCTTTAGCTCGGCAGCTTTATTTATATATTCGAGTGTCAACAACGAACTGTCGGTGAGAGAGACATCAGATGTCTATCTAAGACATTTGAGAGCGCTGAATGTATATAACCAAGAGAATGCGACTGACAACGGAATCTTGTAGATCACCAAAACATAAATTAATGGGGATGAAAATATTTTCTATTTACAGGCACAATTTGTGTCCTGTTAACTAAGTAGGACTTGGACCATAGTAAAGCTTTTACTTGAATGCCAAATATATGCTGGAGATGGTGAAATATATACCATGATATATTGATTCAAATGCCTTAGATAAGTCAAGGAGGGCGATGAATGTAATCTTTCCACTATACAAAGCAGAGATAAGTTCGTTTTCAGAAGAACAGTTTCAGTACAATGGTAAGGATGATATGCAGACTGTACATTGATTAAAACTTATTATTTGAATTCAAATACAGTTTAAACTTTTTGTGGTTTCGAATTTATCAATAATCAATGACTTTATAATTTATCCTGTATAACACCTTTCATCACCTACTTTAAATGTCCACTCAGAATCACATTTTCTATTGCTCGTGCTTAAAATAATTTATACTTGGAAAATTTAAATGTTTATGATAACATGAACATGTTATCTGACAATATTTGACAATATTATATTGCACATATCAAACCAAATCCAGAAACATAATCTATTGCAAGTTTTAACTAGTGGTCAGTGCTAAGACACTTTCGGATCTCCTAAACTCAATACTAAAATATACTGACGCAGAATGCATGGAACTTAATTTCATTCCTTATCTTTTGTCGATTAATTAAAAACCATTTGTATAATATAGACATCTTGCCTCAAGCTCAACCGGTCGTCATTTGCATTTTGCAGCCGACATCTTTCACGATTGTTTTCTTGTATATATATATATATATATATATATATATATATATATATATATATATATATATATATATATATATATATATATATATATATATATATATATATATATATATATATATGTAAAATATCTCACTCAGATTTTTAGAAACCTCTTTCATTTGACAGGAATTGTTGATCTATATTTAATTTCTACAGAAATAGCGACGGTATTCGTACTAATGCTATTCCATATATACAGTGGTTATCCCGACTGTATATATATAGTGAAGTCATATCAAGGTGTAGACACTAAGTATTTTAGAAATAAAGGATGGTCCAATCAGTTAACTTTGTATAGCTTTAATGCTGTAACAATCACTGCCACCTTAAGAAATAAAATAATAAATAAATAAATAAATAAATAAATAAATAAATAAATAAATAAATAAATAAATAAATAAATAAATAAATAAATAAATACCCCCCCGCAAATTGTGAACTACTACTTCACTTAAACTCAAGTACGTCTCCTTTACAGGTGTAACCACATTCGCATGTTTCTCATAGCTACACTTATTTATCGTAGCTACATATATTTCTCATAGCTACACATATTTATCGTAGCTACATATATTTCTCATAGCTACACATATTTCTCATAGCTACGCCTTCTGAATCAAGCCAGCACCTTGATCAGAACGACTTCAACTTGAATTCTCTATCTTACAGCTTACAAGTTGTCTACAGTAAGCTTGTCTCTCATTCAAGTTATAATATTTGGATCAGAGAGATCCATGATAGCATATAGATTCTCTAGAAATTAAACTGCTGGAGATTATAATTAGTTGCTATTGATTTTTTCTGCTACTAAATTATTTTCATTATGCGTTCTCATTACTTTAATGTATGGTAGACTCAGATTCCCCTGAAGGAAATATACAATATTTATCTTCGGATGCAGACCGATTGATAATTGGAATCGACAGATTACTGCTACAAAAGCCTATGATATATATATATATATATATATATATATATATATATATATATATATATATATATATATATATATATATATATATATATATATATATATATATATATATATATATATATATATATATATATATATATATATATATATATATATATATATGTAAAGCATAAGTATAAACGAATACAGAATTACCAATCCAAAATGCGCATGGATGACATTCTAATTTCAAATTCCCTGCATTGAAAACCAACGCCTAACAAAACTAATTTTTCGCTATAAGCGATGCCAACATCTTTAACAAAAATATAATTATGAAATGGAATTTTGAGTATTTTTGGTAATAAGTAACATGAACTATACAGTCGTCATCATCATCATCATCATCATCATCATCATCATCATCATCATCATCATCATCATCATCATCATCAGCATCATCATCAGCATCATTGTTAGTATTAAGAATTCCAACACATGTTAGTGATATCTACAAAGGGTGGTTTTGAGTACATATTTTCTTTAATTGTATGTTCGCTAATATTTCGAATGCTAGCACAATATGTGGAAACTCGTGTTGTTTTGAGCTACTCCATAGACGCTATTAAGCACAGTGTAAGTAATGATGGAGATGCAGGCATAATTTTATGGGAAGTGTTATTTAAATTTAAAGTTCCTTTCTAATGAATTGGATACTGAAGCCAAGCCATTTGTAAAAGTAAGTTTGGATTGGACCTGATACATTTGCTTGTACTTTAGTCAAAAGTATGAAGCGAGCATAGTATACATTTCACCGTCCCCACGTTACCAAAAAGGGATGCCAAAATAGACGGTAGGATATGCACATGTGCATAGCAGACCCACTCGCATAACTGTCTAGTAATTGTGGGCTTTGTCGTCATGGTGTATGGACTGGTGCATGAAACAAGGTGATGGGTTCGAATCTAAGTATATTACAAATTAAATATTATATAAGCTGTATGATGATATGCTTTGCATTACATATTAATTTTGCCTAGAATTATCAGATAATCTTCCATAGGATCCAGGAATAGCACTTTCTGTTTCACAAATTTTGGAGTCCAAGGTGATAAACTGATGCTGAATGCACATAAATCAACTAATTCTTGAGCCTTAATAAGAAAACACACTAAAATAAATGATTGTTTGATTGATTAGGTATTGTTGCCCATTCAAAGTTAAAACTGACCATATCTATTTGTCAGACATTACTCTAGTTATAAAGAATTATCATCACCACGCTTATTCAGAATAAGCAGAGATGCATGTCGTCCTGCACTTCTATGCATTTCTCTTTGAATCAGACCCGCTGTCCGTCTGTAAGTAATGTATTGAATATAGAGACTTGAACAAGGGGGATATAATTGGAGATGATTTGAGGAGATCTTTTTGAAATTCTGAGACTATAATGGGAAATTTCAATTAATTGTTCAATTATTGTATATAAAAGTCATGGCTTCCAGTCTTTTATCGATTCCAAATCTTACTCAAAATGTCGGCACCTATTAGCAAGCTGTACTTTTTTATTTGTAGACGATAATGTGGATCATATGTAAAAGTTATTGTTCTAAATAATACGTAGAGGTTTATGACTGTGAGGCCTGAAGGTTGGAGTGCGCTTACGTCAAATCAAGGCGCATATAATATGTACATGGTCTCTAAAGTACACGTATGAGTATTGTCCCAGGCATTTGGGAATTCTGCCAATGGGTGAAAAATATACACATTTACAACACAGGCTGGGTCACTTGACATGAGGCAGTATAAGGGAGTGTGTATTTGTAGTGGGGTGGCATTTGCCTCTGGATCATATCTTGGTAACGTTTGCGATCTCCAACCTTTAACCATATAACCTCATATAGGTTTGCCTCTGACCATATCTTGCTTGAACTGGAAAGGAACACGTGCGCTATGCTGCAATACACAGACCAACGAGAGATATTTGGAGCTCCTGGAATTCACTAGTTACAACAACCTTATGCTGGAAAATATCTTCGGTCAAAACAAAATATCCATAAGATGGACATGGCAAGTCCAAGCGGAGACCAACACAGTCAGATTGACTACATCATGGTAAAGAGACTCATACAGTCAAGTGTAAACATCACCAAGACTCGAAGCTTTCCCAAAGCGGACATTGGAAGTGACTATGATCTGTTGATGATGACCATTAGGCTACATCTAAAGAAGGTCAAGAAAGATAACCAAACAAGAATAAAGATTGATCTCGAGAAACAGAAGAATCAAGAATTATCAGAAGCATTCCAAGCAAAGATTGGTGGGAAATTTGCCCCGCTGAACGTCCTCAACGCTGACGATACAAACATGGACGCTTTGATCACCACTTTTAACACAGCAACGACCGAAAGAAGTCACCGAGATCCTTGGTAAACATCGCCCTGTCAAGCAGCCCTGTCATGAACCTGTGCAACAAGAGGAGGGAGCTGAAGAAGACGAAGAATGATACAGAAGTGACAGAGCAGTACAAGACAATCAATCGGGAAGTCAAGAAAAGCATGAAAAAAGCAAATGAAAACTGGATAGAAGTACAGTCCAAAGACATTGATGGAAACTTGAAAAGGAACAACAACATGAAAGCGTACAAGATCATCAAAGATCTAACAAGCACAAAACAACGGCGAGTTACCTCCTTACAGAAGAAAAGACATTCTGAAAACATGGAGAGAGTACTGCGCAGACCTTTACAACCACCAACTCACAATAAATTCAGAGGTACTAAACGTCTCTGCAGCAACTGACAACGAGAACCTTCTATCATACGGGAAGAAGTAAAAGCAGGAGTAAGATCATTGATAAAGAGAAAGTCAGCAGGAGTGGACAACATTCAAGAAGAACTTGTCCAAGCTGGGGGAAAAGCAATGATTATAGCGCCATCACACATATCTGCAACAAGATCATGCTAACAAGAGAATGGCCATCGCCTTGGACACAATCACTGATTATCACCCTCCAAAGAAAGGCAACTTACAACAGTATTAAAACTACCGTGCAATCAGTCTTATAAGTCATCCAAGCAAAGTCATATTGTTGATACTGCTAAACATACTAAAGCCACAGGCTGAAATTATCATTATTGAGGAGTAGGCATGCTTCAGACCATGGCATAGCTCAACAGAGCAGATCTCCAACATCAGGATATTGTGTGAGAAGTACCTCCAGAAAGATATGTACCAAGTCTTCGTTGATTTCAAGAAGACATTTGACAAAGCATAGCATGCAGCCTTATGTGCGACCATGAGACTGTAAGACATCAATGCCAACCTCATCACAGTGATAGAGCACCTGTATGACAAGGCCACCTGTGCAGTATACGTCAACTACAGCATAGGGAACTGGATCAGAACGACAGTCGGTTTCAGACAAGGGTTTCTGCTCTCTCCCACACTATTAAATATCTTTCTGGAACTAATCGGGGCTGACAAGCTTAGAAAGTCAGCATCGGAGGCAGAACATTCACCAACTTAAGTTTCCCGACGACATTGATGGACTAGCAGGAAATGAGCAAGAAATAGCATAGTAAAAAGCATCGACAAAATCTTCGCAGCCTACAGCATGAAATCAGTACAGAGAAGACCAAAGTGATGACCAACAACAAAAAGAGTATCAGTACTGATATCTAGGTCCAAAGTACGAAGATATAAACAATCTACAGCTTCAAGTATTATCGGGTAATTTTAAAAGATGAAGGATCGAAGCCTGAAATACTCTCCAGGATTGCGGAGACAGCAGAAGCGCTGACAAAACAGAAACCCATCTGGAAAGACAAGAACATCGCACTCAGTTCAAATTTCAGACTGATGCACTCACTGGTTATCTCCATATTTCTCTGACTGAACCATTGACCATAAAACATCTGACTTATTGAAAAGGATACAAGCCACATAGATGAGATGCTTCCGAAAGATCCTTTGGCATCTCATGCAAAGACCGTGTCGCCAATGAAGAAATACGGCAAGGGATAAGACAAACTAATCGGTCTTACGAAGACCTCCTGACCACCGTAAAAAATTAAACTCCAGTGGTGTGGGTATGTTTCGCAATCATCAGGACTTGCAAAGACAATCATACAAGGCACATTAAAAAGAGGAAGAAAAGGAGACAGAAAGAGGAAGAGGTGGAAAAATAACATTCGAGAGTAAACAGGCTTGAACGACACACTGAGAAAGACGGTAAATAGAGAAGAATGGAGGATGATGGTTGTTTGGTCATGTGTGGTGCCCCAACTATCTACCAAACTAAGGGATTGATGATGATGATGATGATGATGATGATGATGGTGATGATGATGATGATGATGATGATCATATCTATGTATTGTGATATCTGACAGAAATACTACATTTAACTGTATTACACAGTTTTACAGCATATTTCACTCCCTTGTCTGTCTATCCTTAGGGCAACCTTGTGTTGTGTTAAGCACTTTGTGTCCCAGGAATCAGATGTTGAATTATTTTCTTAGGGTGAATGGGAGAGGTTGCCGCCTTTTACTTAGATTACAGAGCAAGAGAGACCTCAAAATGCTCCATGTTACTGGTGTCCAGTAATCTGATATTATGCCAAGGCATGCATTTTTACCCATTTTGATGTCATAATTCTTTTGACTCACTATCAGCAACCTAACCTACTGTCATTTTTGAACAAATAAAACTATTATAACCGCCTGAATGTAGAATGTTCAGTTTATTGAATAAATCTAATTCTAGAGCTATACTGGAACCGCAAACTTTTTAATCGATCTCAGACACAACCATCTTCAAGTTTGTGCTTACGTGTTTGCAGAAAATTATTGATAATAATCTTAATAATAAGATTTAATGTCATCAATGGCTTAATTTCACAGTGGCTGATAGGGTTTCGACGTTTCTAGAATAATTTTCTAGCTTCCATTGCTGCCGTGTTTTATGTTGTACTTAGATATTATTTAAGACGAAATCAGTTGTTTAGACTTAACTGGAAATAATACGTGCTTATTATTTGGACCGTAATATTGTTCTGGAATCTGCGGTTTGAAGGAATTCTAGACAACGCCCTCTTGACAACGTCACAGTTCTTAAAGGATCCAGCATATATCCCGTTTTGAAATTTTAGAAGAACGTTTCATTCATTTAGTAGTTTCGTAGTATTTTAGAAGTATTAGTTTCGATTCACTTCATAATACTGAAGGTGAAGGTTCCTCTCACATTTTCATTTATTTCTTTCATAATTAAATTAGTTTGCTAAGTTTTACAAAACTTGTAAGTTTTGCTTCTTTTTTGTTACTTAGTTTATGACCACAGATTTGTAGCATCCATACAATTATATACTTCAATATCCCCTTGCCTTGATGTGAACATAACCTAATGGCACGGGGGCCTGTATATGGTATGTGATATACCATTTTATGTTGGAAGACTATCAGCTATGGGATGAGGTAGTAAAGGCAATATATTAACATAATATACATAATTTAACATTGCTGTGAAAAGTTGCATTAACAGTGACAATTTAATGTCAACTTTTTAAGTTTGCTTAGCCTTGACTAATGACATATAACTTGGTGTGCAAGACACTGTATCATTATACACACAGTCTTCCTAATAAGTTAAAGAGCTTCAGAAACACAGCGTGGATCCGGAAACTGAATTCCTTTACATTAAGATATATATATGAAAGTGGTATGTGAAACATTCACATATTAACACGAATATAATCATGCTCATTTGAATATATCTACTACTTCTAATGGCTTTTGGGTAGAATAACATGATTTGAAAGTTTACATAACATTGCATATAAAATCTCTTGATAGTGGTACAAGACAGAAGAACCAAAATATGGTATTGTCATTACTTAAGCAGCATTTGAACTACACACCAACCATAGCCACTGACATTGTTTTTTTTAATCTGAATCATTGAGACGCGTTATGTAACATGAACGTGAGTCATGGTGCATTGCATGAATATGATTTTCATTTCACATTAACCTCAAGAATTTGTGAAGCTAGAGGACAGACACAAACATAAATTATGTTGATTTATGATCTAAACATTGACAAACCTTGACGAAGATGTAAAAAAATAAGTATACATTCAGAAAGTGCAGTCATAATATAAAACAGCGAGTAAGCTTTTCATGATAACATTGAGCGTACTGATCGGAACATGCATGCTGATGATACACAAGATAAGTCCATCCTCAAGCTGTCAATTTTACGCGAGAAAACACTAAATTCCACGATGTTTATCAGAAGGTTCTGGATGACAGTTTGGACACATAGAAAACGATATTGACCTGAGAACAGAACCTGAACTTACAGACTGGTTCATGAAAATGCCAAGTGACAAAATCAAATTATGATGTACAACTAAACCATGTTACACCTCCAAAAATAAATATAGCTTAAAGAATATTCTTGGACAGAATATTATTTTATAATTACAGTGAATTAAAACAAGGACACTTGGACTATAATATTGTGATCATTTGAAAGATTGTTATTACAACAACACACTTGAGGCTACTAGTACATGAGTACATTGAAGACTACAGACACTTCAATGCCTTCAATGCTGAATCTTTTATCGAGCACTGCTGGCATTTAATTAGAACTTTATTCATTGGGACTGGTTTTAGAACGTGATGTACTATTTGGGATTTAATTCATAATATAGTAAGTTCTTTATAAATTTTTCACTTTGGTTTCTAGGGAAAAGTTATTTGAGGAATAGTTTAAGAAAAGTGCTGGTCTTCGCTCTTTCTGTCACTTAGTTTAAGACAATAGAGTGGTAATTAAATATAATATGGTGAGTTTTACCTAAGCTGATGTAACAACCTTTCGATCCAAGCATTTTATTGCAGCTGGAGAGAACAGAGAACTATATATGCATTAATTAAACACAAAACACACCCATACAGAGTTTTGTCTTTATTAAGGACAGATTCTTGAAAAAGCTGAAGTGGATTATTAATTTTTGCATGAAATTAATACTATTGATATGGTTCATCTATGCTAAAAGTCCCTATAACTATATCCCCAAGAACATGGTTTCATTTTTCCAAAAGAGAGGGCCTCTGTCATGTAAAATATTATTTTATTGGTCACACAAATCTCACAGGCATGAATCAAATGATGGCGAACGAGACGCTGTTACAGAATATTTCACTTTCAGTGTAAATTACTCAGAAAATTCTTACTTGCTCTTAACCACGATACGGATATGTTGCTTGAAATATGAAGGTTTGGACCAGATGACAAGTTTCTGATTGTGACACTCGTTCAGGCATTGATAATCCTCTAACTTTGCTTCCTTCTCTCTATTCACACTGTTTTTGAACGATCATTTAACTAATGTTATGTTCATTTAATTTGTGTTGTGATTTACCTTTTTTCCATAATTGAGGGTAGAAGATATACCTTCCTGACTAATATCTTTATTATCAACATATTAACAAATTCAAGTTTATGATTTAAGATTACATATTTACAGATTACATGTTTTTCTGGCCTTTTAGAATTGGAAATTTCTATAATCGATCATATTTTTGAATTTTGACGGAAGATACCCTCATCCTAGTTGTATATTATGGTTTGATATATAAGTTTGAAGTAAACAAAACTATTATATTGCTACCTCAACATCTGTCTTTAGAGGAGTTTACTTTACCAATGTTTCATTCAGTGTTAGAGAATACTTATTTATTTAAATTATTCACTGTAAATACAAAGTGCTCACCAGTAGTTTGCAACTAAAACACTGCTATGGATTTTATTGTGACATTTATAGACATTTGGATTATATCATTGTGATGTTGTGAGTTAAGTATAATACGCAGCCTAAATGTTTGTCTTGGGTTTTCTTCTCCTGATATGAAACTATATTCCAACCCTTTTTACGTCAGATATCGCCTTTTCATAATTCAACAGAACCAAGCTAATGTGGTCAGTTCACAGCCTGATATACACACAACATATTATCATCAAACTAATGCATGTCTAGCGCCTAATAGTTTTCCTAACTATGATATAACTACCTCTTAGATAAATTATTAGATCCCAGGGTCAGCCGAAATTAATGGACGTTTTGTCCTAAATGTATTACTTGCTAAGTCGTCATTCATTGGCATAGACTTACTTTTTCTTAGCACATATTCAAGACAAAAGCATTAATGCAAATATTTAGTATCAGAATAATGCGTGCAGTTCACGCTATTAAAGATTTATGTTACAAACAAGCCACTAAATTTGAACACATTCGTATTCATGAGAGATTTATGTCATTCTGACAATAATGAATAACATTCAACGCAATGAATGCACAATTAATTTCTGTACTCACGTAAAAATGAAGAAAGAATTTAAAACAAATGCATTCAACAAATCATTCCAAAATAATATCAATGATCATACTGTACATGATTGATACAATATTTGTGTACCTTTTCGAGACTCGTCCTTATATGCAGCTAAATCTCTCTTTGGTTCGAGGTATCACAAATGCTTTCAGTCAACCCGTCTGTTGGACGATTTAACAAAAAGTACATATTATTTCTCGGAGCTAAATTACGGCTTCCTATATGATCTAAGACTCTAGTTTTTTTTTAAGATTACGTACAACCCTGAAATTTGCTTGGGAAACAGTAACCCTCATACATCTCTGAGAATCAGTATTATCTTATTCACATCACAAAATTTTAGCACTCCCATCGAAGTCAGAATAATTCTCGCTAGTCTGTCTTTATTAATATTCATAAATAATTATTCTGGAAAATATCCTTTAATATCACCTATTTTAAATCGCCTAAGATTTGCTAAAAGTTGTATCTCTGGCCGCTATTTTGCCATTTTGATCTTACGTCAATATCGTTCTCTCCCATGTGTCTCAGTGTCATTCGAACGGACTATTAATTAATTTTCGTGTTCCGAAGCAGAGCAAATCGCCGCCTTCTCAGGCAACAATTTATTGAGAACCTAGCACATACGTCAAAGTTAATGGTTATCTGTCACGCTGATGACTATAAAGTGTTCTGCGAAAATATCCACAAGAGTTTGCACTGCTATACTTCATATGTTTCAGGAACTAAATGCCACAAAAGTTGTCTAACTCTTTACGTTACTTAATAGTGTGCGTATGATTAGAATTTGTAACATAACAATGTCTGCAGTTTGGCGGTTTTTAATGATGTGTAGCACCGAGGCGTCATTCTGCATACATTTAACATTATGCCCCATTCAGTCACCTTATCCTGACACCAGGCCGACCAGTCCTAGCGCGATGCCTCTTGATGATCAGCACCTATCGAGAGAACGGGTAGTACCATTTTTGTAACTCTTTGGTAAGACTCAGCCAGGATTCAATGCACTAACACCTAAGCCACAGGATCATTTCACTTTACATAAGTGAATATTCTTGTAATGAGTGGATATCATACAAATACATCAACTACAAACAAAATGTCTGTCTTTGCCAATAAATCAATAAATGTAATTGAAGCTAGCTTGCTCACTGATTTCTTAAATTAAATTCGCATGTAACACAATATAAATCATTCTTTACAGCATCAATGCCAAACGTTTTATCAGTAAGAGAATATATTTGCTCTGAAGAATCTCGAATTGCTTGCATGCATGCAACATTTTGCAAACTGGGGACATTTATCTTAACTATGATAAATCTTTTTGATAATTTCGATAGAAAGGAGTGTCGGGTTTATTTTTCTTTCGCTTTTGTTGTACCCACGTCACTTCAATATAATTATCTTGTAGTGCAACTTGACTTTTCGTCAATCCATTCTTTGCTGACGTGATCATTAATGAATGACCCTTTTCCTTTTTCGCTTCATTTGTTTCACAAACCAATTTGTATCGAATTTATTAGCCCAAGACGTTTCATGTAATATACAGAAATATACAAATAAAGCACTTCATTTGAAATATAGTGTAATGGTCAGTCTGACTAAAACAATGGGTCTCCTTTGCCATGCATCAATGTCTCACAGCGACCACTTAGCGGTCGTGTTCTGTTCACATATGTTACTGCCATTAGCACTAATCTTGTCGGTCGGTCAGACGAAGTCTTATATTTTAGCGACTGGGAACCTGGGCAATATGAGTAACATTAATGTATGCCGAACGATCTCATTTACTTTCAAATTTCTAAAAGCTGCATTTTTTGGCTAATTTAAAAAGTTCATATTAGGCAATAACACTAATTGTATAGGAAATATTTTTTCAATTTAATATCCGTTGTATAAATATTTTATGATTTTGTCGTTTGGACAATGTTCTAGAAAAGGTGATAAGTTTCGTTTGTGGTGATCTAAAATGCAAACTTTAATATAAATTTTATGTCACTCCTGCTACCATTTCTATCATCTAACCATTCATATCTTTTCAGAAATAAAGACATGTATTTATATGCGTTACCCATTTAGGGTAAAACAGGCCAGAATCAACAACTAAATGCATCATTCTACGTATTATACTTGAAAATTTACTTTTCTTTCCGTTGATGACTGATAATGAAAAGCTAATGATAACAAGATTAATAATGAGTTCCAGTGATGCCACTATAATTATACATGTAACACATCAACTACAGTATTTGCAGCTAAAGACACTATGGATGGAGAGATGCCCGTTGTCCTCAGTACCTATGTTGTTTTATCCGCAATGACATTGCTCATTTAACAGACAACTACTGAACTGCGAATACAAATTAGGAGATGGTTTGGTAAACAATTAGCTCTCTGAAAACACTAGCAAATCTCATTTTATGGTTTGCTTTCAAACTATAATAGAATGTGACCGTTGATTTATTCTTAATGTAAATAACAATGCCTATTCAAAGTCTACTTTAAAGTTCGCTCTTAAATAATTGACCTGCTATGCATCTAGCAATTATGATTGTGTGATGATAATTTAAATGAGAGTTTATGTTCTCATAGGAGTTTGTGCTTATCACTGTTGAACCATATAATATGAAATGAATATATTAAGGTCGCAGGTACCTAATTGCTCTTAAAGAAGTTAAACCGGTGGTCATGAAATGGCACCAAAATCTGCTGAAACAGTCGCACACACCCGTAATATGTATTTCATTATTTTGTGATTTTTGTACAAAACCTTGCACATTCATCTTTAGCTTTCGTTTCTGCATATTTCATAATTCTGAGTTTTGGCCCTTTGACATTTGAATATTTGCACCATTCAATGAAATACCATCTCCTCTCGGTAGGATTGCACTGACGTCATATTTTACCGATGGCACAATTTCCATTACCATTTGTACACAGGCAGCAGATATTAAAATTATATAATCATTTAAAAGAAAGTGAAAATGTATGCATTCATGGTATGAGTGTTTTAGGTACTGTACTTTTTGTGGAATTTATATCAAAAATGTAGATACCGAGACCAGATTAAGTGCTTATTGGTGCCATCATGCGAGTAATTTGAATACTTTTTAACATTTAAAAATACAGACGTTCGCAGTTGTAATGTAGGTCTTTGACTTAATTAAGTTGATATGTTTTATTGAATAATAACATCTTCCTTAGCCTGCATTTGCAGGATATCCCAAGATTAATACATCTATGTGCACGCCAGATACTATTTTGATCTCGTACTATGCTGGCATATTTGAGGTGAATATTAATCATGCCTTCAAGGAAGAATAAACCCATCTTGAAATAGTGCAATCCGGAAGAAAACGGAAAGACTTTGTGCACAAATAAATGCTTGCTTGAAACGGGTATGCATACATATATATGCCAATTTATCAAAACTCATATGCGACAAGAAAAATCAGCGGCAATGAACAAAAAACAAAAACGAGAAAAATATAATGATTTTAATGGAGGGTAAACTAGATTATGCCATTAATTTTATATTTAAACTATTGATTTCAGGACTTGAAACTGATGAATGCGGATGTTACAATATTAAGGACTAGTTTAATAAGAGGTTGGATCAGACAGTATCAAGAAAATATCTCTGACTAAAGTAACAGAGGATCTCAAGGAGACAATATTACAATACATAAAGCAGAAATGTTAAAGGATGAGTTGTTTGATTTACAA
This sequence comes from Potamilus streckersoni, assembly GCA_016746295.1. Lineage (NCBI taxonomy): Eukaryota > Metazoa > Mollusca > Bivalvia > Unionida > Unionidae > Potamilus > Potamilus streckersoni. The sequence goes on along the minus strand of JAEAOA010000514.1, from coordinate 210,987 downwards.
CTTGAAATAAAGAGATGAAGAAAGATTGTAAGCCTTGTAGAGATCAGACAGAGATAAAATTGCAGACAATGGTGAAATTAATTCACTTGAATAAGCTGTAATGAGAAGTGATGGAGCATTACTTTAAAATTAATAGCATTTGCTATTACTGATTTGAATACAGTATTGAAACCAGGTAAAACGCTGAGCGAACACTTAAAGAGAGTGAACAATTGTTTTCAGTTAAAAGCAGAGGTAACAGTCTCGAGTCAAATATAGGCTTCGTCCATATAATATATAAATTTTATGTAGATTCAGAGAGACCTACTTGTGGTAAATTCACTAGATGAGGTGACATGATGTGAGTAATGAAGAAGGAGAAGCTGAAAGACTCATCCTATATCATGAAAGAAAGCATCACAATGAAAATTATCCAATTTCCCATGATCAGATTTAGTATATCTTTTTGGAACGTTTTGTCATATTCACTAACGGAAAAAGTGCAGGATCCGAGGATCTGATAATTTTAAAAAGCCAAGCAAAAAAATGGTAAACAAAACAACACAAGGAAATCTAATAATACGCTCTATCTCGACCGTCTCGTCTAATATACTATTTGGTCAAATTGTTAAATATAGGGTCGTTTGTAACCAATATATTACATATATAATTTTTGTCCATAATTGCAGATTAATATATTAAGATAATACTCGTAAAACATTTACTTCGATTTGAGTTCCGAAGATTAATTTGTCCCTGAAAACTGTATGTTTCACATTATTTTCTGTACTGTTCTTTGCCAAAATTTAAGTAAACAGACGATCGGAATTTGTTAGGAATTTGTTGGAAATTTCTACTGAAATTTATTCATATTTTATACTTTGGACTTGATAGACTTCCAATGATTTTGGTATCAATTGCACAATGTTGTAAATTCTTTTTCAATTTTCGCTTTGTATGGTAGGGATGTATTTGTTAAATTTAAGTACATTTCATGGTTTGGATTTCTTCTGCTACTTAGTTTAAGGCTATAGAGTCGTCCCATTACTTTCTGTAATTAATATGCATCCTTCACATAGTTTATGTCATTTTATGTAACTGCATGTATTTAATCTTGACCACCACAACTTTGTTGTTATGTGATGGGCCGAAGAGCGCCAGGATTTACCATAGCCATTATTGTAATTTTATTACACATGTTCTTTATATTTATTTGATTGATTCATCTGGCTGGCCATATGAAACGTGCTATGTATTCGATTGCAGTTTAAATTGTTTTGAATGTGGTCCATAGGTCTGAGGATTTATATTTAAAATGTATGCAGATGTTTTGTTGGATGGATTATGGCGGAAAGATAAAGCTTTTAACAGTAAGCTGTTGGAATTAGAGTTTTGGAAATGGAGTCGGATTTTGTGGGTTAGTATTTTATTTTTTTCTGTTTCAATCTTTAATAATTGTGATAAATTTATTAACTATTGTGAAAAAAAGTATAAATTGTGGCGCATGGATGGTTAAAAAGTGTAGAGTATAGTTTCGGATTAAAAAGTACTTGCTTCAAGAAACTCCGTTTAAAATAAGTACCTTAAAGCAATCAACTCATATTCTTTGCAATCAAGGTACCTTAAAGCAATCCACTCATATTCTTTGCAATCAATGTATCTTAAAGCAATCCACTCATATTCTTTGCAATCAAGGTACCTTAAATCAATCCACTCATATACTTTGCAATCAAGGTACCTTAAAGCAATCCACTCATATTCTTTGCAATCAAGATACCTTAAACCAATCCACTCATATTCTTTGCTTTCAAGGTACCTTAAATCAATCAACTCATAACGTAAAGACCATTAACTGTTTATAAACAGAGCTTCGTTTGTTTGTCTTCTGCTTGCAGTGGCAACTGCAAGCTCATTTGCAAGCTTTTAACAGGATAGGATACGGTGTTTTGTTGACAATAAAATTCCAGAGCCGAAAGCGCTTAGGCTAGTTAGTTACTAGTTTCGTACTGTTCGTCATCAGTTTATTGCATCTATTTTAATCAATCCCTGACAAACGTGATTCCTTGGTGGATCCAGTACGCTTGAAAGGGTTGTTATTCGCCATATGATTTGTATTCTTTATATATATATATATATATATATATATATATATATATATATATATATATATATATATATATATATATATATATATATATATATATATATACAAACGTTTAGAAGATAATGAAAAGACATCAGATCTCCCATAGTCATACTAAAGTCATGACACAAAATACTTTTTTGTATATCTATATTTTTTGTATCTCTTGGTTCATGATTTTATCTAACTTTTATACTTTTTCCATGGCTGTACAGAATATATTTAGTTAATTTTGCCTACTTGACCTGGATATGTTAAGAGCATATTATTAAATAGGATTTCTAAATAGATATTTGCGTATGTGTTCATAACAATAAATAATATTCTTAATAAGACTTAATGTTACCATTGTATTAAGTTTCGCGTTGGCTGATGGGGTTCTGCTGTTTCTAGAAGAATTCAATAACTTCTCATTATTTGGGTTAGGTCAGATGAATAGGGAGATGCAAAATGAGTAGTGTGATCTGTCGAGTGGGTATATTATGGAGTAAGAGTCGTAATATTAGGTGAATACAAAGAGAAAACTGAGCAATTAATTGTATTCCACTTTTGTAGTCATTCTTATTTATTGTGTTCATATTGTCAGTTAAAAGATGTGTTTTGTATTGTACTTAGATAATATTCGAGAAGAAAACTAATTTGTTAGGACTGTCCAGTGGGCAAAAATGCTAATATGTTGTACTACAATATCATTTGGGAACTGTTGTGGATTATTCAAAGGAGTTCTGGACGATGGCATTTTGACAACGTCTTGATTCTTTGGTGGACCACTATATTTCCGGTTTTCAAATGTATGCAGAATGTTAAATTCGTTTAGAGTTTTCATAGAATTATTATTATTCTGAATTCACATTATAATATTGTTAGTTCCTCTTAAATATTAATTTATGACTTTCATAATTAAATGTTTTGCAGCCTTTTGCAAAACAGTTTGTTTTGCTTCTTTCTATTGCTCACTTTGTGATCATGCAGTCGCAAGAAAGTGTAAACCGGTCCGACAGCGTTGTACAATAAACAGAAAAAATCTTATATTTGATTATCTATTCATTAAGGATTTTCAAAAACATAAACATTTATTGTGCACCAAACAACGTTCATGCTCCAGAGACATTGCAGAGTGCTGTAAATATGTCTTTAATAATATAGGAATGACCTGATTTGCTATAAATACTTAACGTAAATTAGGTTTAACTAAATATATTCAGCAAACTAGCGTTTACTTTCCTATTGTCATATTTATTCATTCCCATGTCACATATATTTAAATGCTCAATCAAAAGGAGGTGGATGACAACAATATGATGGTAATTTGTACCTGGAAGCTGCTGAATATTATATCAAAATTCTACATAGTCTGCCGATCTTTACCAATGGTACCTAGATGTTGTGCGGTATGAAACAACAACATAAAAAACAAATATGAAGCAGATGTGGCTCTTGAGTACTAAAATGGAAACGCGACGCTCTTGTTTCGCCATTTTTCTTGAAAATAAACCGCGGACTGGGTGTGAATCAAATAATGATATTTATCAACACGATCTACATACCATTTGTCAGTGACATGGTTTTGACCATGAAAATAGTACATCTAATAAGGGCCACAAGTTTCCAGAATCGTTACACTCTAAGAGAAAGGTGGAGAGTTTTCTGCATAATTGCAGTTTTTGAATATACGTTGATCCTAAACTGACTTTTAAAATAATGGATTTTATTGTGGAATAATATGTGAGTTATGTGTCTATCATAGTTGTTTACAACAAATATCCAGGAATAAATAGTTGGAGCGATAGATTCTTGCATTTATGCTGGGGAATGTGACATGGAAAAATAAGTTTATGCGCAATATAAGTGGTTTTCACGCCTGTAAATATATATCTAAAGCAAATAGATATCAAATTACGATGTACCGAGCGATATTTAATAAGTAAGTATCCCTTTAGGCTTCGCTCAATCTCTAATAATGCTAAAGAGGAACCCATTTAATATACGTCGATTTCCAAGCCAAACATGGAATTAGTAATGGATTAGCAGTATGTCATTCTCCAGCATGAATTCAATATGTAAATGGAAACTTTTATTTCTGGCGTTTACACAATACTCACATTAAGTAGAAAATCCAATTACCTTCATTAGTTCATGAGTATTTAGAGATGTTCAATATTGCTTCTGATGTCAAGTACTATATGGTGGTCTTGTGATAGGGATAAAATTGAAATGTAACAGGTACAGTAGACCGCTCCGGTGACCTAGTGACTAGAGCGTCCGCCTAGGATGTCGGAGGTCGTGAGTTCGAACCGCGGCCGATTCATACCAAGACTAATAAAAATGATACTAACAGCTGCCTCTCTAGGCGCTAAGCATTAAGTATCAAGTGTTAAGAGTGGTCGACCTGGTGTCTGGATAATGTGATTGGGTGGTAAATTGTGCTACATGTCTGCAGCACGATGACCCAGTGTTAGATATTGCTATAAACATTCACACTACAGACATCATATCAATATAACTTAATACAATGGTTAAAAGTACGTTAAAATCCAAATCACACACACACGCACGCACGCACACATACACAAGTGCAATATGTTCTAAAACACTACACATAACACCAGTTAAAAAAACCTGTTTAAACAGGTTGACGATTTATCAACGTTCCGCAAATGTTATGTCCCCATGATAAGATAAAGTGTATTATTGCATGTGTAGGCAAAATTGTACTTTAAATAAAATTACTTTTAAATTCATCTTTACGTGGTCAGATTGAAAACATATTGCTTTAAAGTCATGGTAATTACCTTGTTATTGCAAAATGAATGTACTCATTAAATGTCAATTTGGGTTTAATATGAGACATTTTCTAAATCAGTGTAGTTAAGGAAAATTCACAATGCTCTGATAACCACGTGTTAACAGCCAAGCCACTGACAATTATCTTCCACTGAATGCTGAACCAACATATGGCGTGGACATTTAAATTGACACTTTAAAACCTGTCACCAAATATTAATTAACTGTCTTTCAAAGAGGGCGCTCCTTAGTGTACTTTTGATTGCAATACCCGAAGTGGATATTTAGTCTTCAATCTCATCATCACATATCTGTTTTTACAATTCTAATTAGTCTTTAATATCTCAGCTTTGACAGGATATGAATACTAGTTAACACAAAAAAACGGTGCACTGGCATATTAGGGAAAATATTTTCGTAATTATTCCATATAAAATCGGGGCCAAAATATTAACAATTTTATTTATATACCGATCTGCGCAAGATCCGCTGCTCATGTCTGCGCATGTCAATGCATGCGTAGATACGTGAGCTTTAGCAATACGACAATATGCCGATAATGCTGTTTACTGTTATCGCAATTCAAACTGTAATACTTCTTGTGTAGAGCGATTTTTTTCACGGTCTTGCTTTCATCTTACAAATCTGTATGTCAAATTTAATTAAAGGGCGGTATTTTCCTTATCTACTTGATACACGTTTACCACGAGATTGCAAGAGAATGTAAACCGCAATGCACGGTACCATTATTCAGTATTCGGGCAACGTTTACGGGGGTCGGGGTAGGTAAAGACGTACTGCAGCATTGATTTGTTACATCACAATATGTTGTAATACGGTTTGGGGCATATCGGTACACCCCTAATGGTTTCTGCATTTTTATTTGGAGGAATATTATTGTCTCAGAGCAATGATTGACTGCAAATTGTATAAAAACACAAGGGTGCATAAACGTTATGTCATTCATCACTTTTGGATTTGGTTTTCTTTAAAAAAATAGCAATGAACGAAAGAAACAAAAAAACAGCAGACTTGATGACAGGAGATGATAATAATAACAGACAGCTATATCATTTGCATGATATCTGTTGTGAACAGTAGCTATCGCGATGACTTCACATGCTTGTATTCTTCTTTGGAAGGCTTTTAATTATTAATGTATTTATTAGGTTAGATTTTTTCAGTAAAATAATGACATTGACATTTCCTTCAAACTGTCTTTAAAGTATTTTTTTCATCGGATTAATTCTTCATTAAATTATATTGGGAATAATTTCCATAAGATATACAGATCAACTTTATTTAGTAGAACTATATTCTATTTTGATACAGATTACCCACTTTACAAACAAGTACAAATCTTCTCTCCTCTATTATACTTGTGTATGCTAACTCAGCAAATAACACTCAGTGACAAAAATTCTTAACGTTCTTTCTGATTTAATAAGATAGGGTTCAACCGTTTTCCTATCACGAATATATTGCTGATTAGGCGGATTATGAATTAAAAGAACATATTCGATTACACCAGAATAGACTGATCCACTTTCTGGTTTGAGACAGATAAATGGGATGTAGACATGATACTATCATGGTACACTTTGTATCATAATCTTTACCAAATATGGCCAGGGTTATGTTGAACTGCTATAAATTATGATCCGAGCCGCTGTATATTCAGTACGTTGTCCCGAATCAGAAGAGACTTTTCTATCCCCTTACAGGTAAGAATGGTTTGTGTTCGTAAATTTTTTAACGAATAAGTACATTTAAACTTAAAGATTGATGTTGTAACCTTCTTAGTTTTGAAACTTTCTTGTAAGTTATCTTTTTATTTTTAATATTATCATGTAATGGAATGTTTATTGTTTTAAGAATTTATATTCTTTTGTATTTGTGATAATTTTTATGATGAAAAGAATAATTCGCTACTAGCTTCTTGGAAAGATTTGCTTTGGGAATAAAAATTTTCAACTAATAAAGAACAAATTTTAGTAATATATTCGAAATCGGTATTCTAATTTAAATTGGTGAAAGTATTCGTTAAGATGATTGCTGCATTAATCGCAACTATTAAAATTTATGTTCCTTGAATTTATTATTCCTCAATATCTAATTATTTGTGTTTTAGTCTAAAATACAGAAATTACACAAACGTATGTCGTTGGTAAGATCGAAAGAAATGTGCTCAATATATATCTTATATATTTTTTAATATGAAGGTTTCATAAGTTGTATTTCTGAAATGTGACTTGATATATCGATATATACCAATAAAGTTCATCGTCCCTAATCAGAAGAGACTTGTCTATTTCATTACAGGGTCCCGAATCTCTCGCACTGCCAATTTTTCCCCAAGATGTAGCCGTGTCTACACCGTTATGCGTGACACCTACTTCACTTTAAGAGAGCCCGAACTCTCTTCTCTCCCCCTCCCTCTCTCATTCTGGCCATGGTATAGAACATTGATAAGAAATTTACAAAAATAATTTCGTAAAATATTAAAGTAGTAGATCTAGAACATTAGTCTTAAATTAAAATAAAAATGACATTCTTTTGGGAGTATAAACAATTATCATAATCATTGAAAACAAATTCTGTTATGAGATCACTATTCTATTAAGATCAGAAAGCAGATGATTTCCTAAGAGAATGCCAATATTAGCTTTCATTTTCGGACAAACTTCAACATACCAAAGTAGACCTGTTAAACTACATGAAACTATTAGGATAGCAGAGAAGTCTACAAAGTACGCTATCGATGGAAACATAACTGATTATTGGGTTTTGCTTGCTATCAGTCTACCCTTACAACAATAAACCCACTTATAAATTATTCTTTACGTTATTTATCTTCATTACTTCCTGTGCCTACATCGGACCTGTCTTTCCAGACACATGTTAATTTTAGCAGTCTCTATCTGCTGTCATTTTACGTCTCACCCATTGTTTGTAGGAATTGTCTGTTCCATAATTTTAGTTGTTGTTGTTATTGTTGGGCTTAACGCCATTTTTCAGCACACGATAGGCTATTCATGGCGGCCAGTATTAATGGTGGAGGAAGAAACCGGGAAATCACCGGAAAGAACCACCGACCCACGAGAAGCTACTGGCAAGCTTTCTTACATATCCACATTCGCCGAATCCTAGACTCGAACACACGCAGACAGAGGTGAGATGGCAGTGATCCGTAACGGACAGCGCTTTAGACCACTCGGCCACTCGGGGCCCCAAAATAATTTTAGAATCAAAATCTTACCTGGAATCAGAATTCGACATTTAGCAGTTTGAAACGATGAATACTCAGCAATTCTTACATCTCTTGCAACGCCATCGATAAATCATTCATAGACAAAGCGTTGCTCTTTGTTGCGGGTTACAACAATGCCCGATAAGCAATAATGGCATTTTCCCCTATTGCGAATTTAAAAGAGAAATATAGATTAGATCCAAGTAGTCTTTATCCCTGTCAAAACAAAATTAAATCCAGCATGATAATGTGGTGCTATACATGTTAGTAATTTAAATAGGTTTAGACTTTTAAAGAAATATAATTTCCTAAAAGTTTATTTAAGGCATTGTTAAAACCTTTAATTCTCTTCATTTCTTCTTATGATAAATGCGAGTATTTTCAATTATAGAGTATACAGGATTACCTTACTTTATATGTGCACCTATAATAATACTGCTAGATCCTGTGGTAATTTTTGCTTCTTGGACTTCAATGGTGAATTGTAAAATAAAGCTGATAATCGCAATTGAACTGAACTTATTTGGCAATTAATTTATTGCATTTTCAGAAGCTTATATTATCTAGTCTAGCACAGTATGTTGTCCCTATTCTTATAGCTACTTAAGGTAGTGGACTTAAGACTAATTGTGACTGATTTCTAGAGCACATTAGATTATCCATTTTGGATTGTTCTTCTTATTAGATCATGTACAATCTCCACAACTACAATATCAAAAGACATTTATGCCGCAGTACACACACATAACATGAATGTATGTCAACATTTGCTCTATTATGCCTTTTGCAAATGCTAAAAAAACTTCACCTTACACTTGTCACTCTCTCAGAAGTACATAATATCTGTAGAGGGCCTCCTAAACGTTTCGATAAAGAGAGGACTTTCGTCTTTGTATGGGCATACATGGCACAACATTTCAAAACAATATTGTTATCCAAAATAGCTAAACAGCTTCATGCTTTAAGATATTACCACATGAACCTTATTTGCTTCATTATTCATTAAATTTATATCAACTTAAGTTTATTTGCATTGCTTAATTCTGTTTTCACAAACGTGTTATATAACTATATAACTATAAAAGGCTGCTTAACATTCGACAAATTCTTTCATCAGACTACTTGGTATAGAGATTAATACCTTAAGGAGAAAACTAAAGGAAGCTATTGAAATCATGGAGGGGAGTTAGTGTTGAACCCTGATTCTGTATCGGAACTACTGCCTTTGTATAGAAGTATGTTATCATGTGACCAAGATTTAGCTGATCATGTGACTCCATCTAAATGGCATTCCCCTGATGAGGACCTTGTGATAGGTCTTAAGCTATGGAGTCATTATTCAGTTTGCTACAGAAATATATCAATTTCTGCTCATGTACAGTCAGGTTTAAAAAGTACAGTTCTTCAGGGAGTACATCATCATTAGTTACAATTTGTGTACAAGGTGTTTTCCTATTGGCAAATTCCATTTCTATAAAATAAATTCATATGCAATTAGTTTTTAGATGACGAATCAATGGCTCTTTTGTCCTTCACAACAATGATGCACAAGTAACTGAATATGACACTTACAATGCCCAGACCGTTAGGATATTATTATTGGCAATCCCGTGATATGTAATGAATATAATTAGGCTTCTAAATATAGATTAACGAGTCTATTAGTCAAATCTGTAAATTAAGGAATACGGCCCTCGGGTGAAAGATGCCTCACTGCGCAGGTAATCAATCTATATGCGACATATTTTCATCAAACTGAATGACGTAATTATTAATTATTCATGGCTTTGCTCTCCAGACATCTGTCAGTCATAAGTTATCATTTGTATATGTTGGTTTAGAATGCTACATCAGTCAATAAAATTGACTGACCTCTAGCGTTAGTACATATTCAAGGCGAATTTATCGGACCAGGAAAGAGACTGGCAGTCTACAATACACAGTTAGAAGATTTCAAGAACTTTTCCAGGGTAATAACTCTTCCTGGGAAGCTGTAGTACTGATAACTACAATTTATTAAATACTGTATTATTATTTTATTATTATTATTATTATTATTATTATTATTATTATTATTATTATTATTATTATTATTATTATTATTATTATTATTATTATTATTATTATTACTATTATTATTATTATTATTATTATTATTATTATTATTATTATTATTATTATTATTATTATTATTATTATTATTATTATTATTATACTCTAATTTGTCATTGGAATCGTGCAGCATTTCCTGATCGTGGGCAAATTCATACGGAATGACAAATGTATCTAAAATTAAATTTTGCTTTCAAAGTTACTCTTTCAAAATTACGTCCAGGGTCTCGGCGATGACGTTGTAGGTAAGCACAGGCTACAAAAAGATGCATCAGTGATAAACGATAGATAGTTATTTTCATAAATATATTATACATTAAGACGAAAAGGGTAAATTTTAGAATATAGAAATAATGAATATTTAGGCCTAATAGGCAAGTTAAGAAATTTAAATGAGAAATTATGACTATTAAAGTGGTGCAACGAAAAGACCTCAATATTTTTCCATACGGATGTAGTTACTTATACTTCTCACGTTTATGTATATAACAGTCTAGGACACTCGTGCATCATAATTTTCGTAACATAGTTGTTGTCTTGTACCACACGAGTTCAAAATCTATGTTTTGTTTGCAATTGTTTGGATGGAGTCATGACATGCATCAGGCCATGCTTATTTGCTGGTATTCTATTACTTTAACTACAGTAAGGTCAGTTGTGAACTGTTACATCAGCAATGCATGATATCATATGATACGGGAATAAAACAGTTTTTGGAA